>APFE031501910.1:73900-136847 GCA_000404065.3 Pinus taeda | reverse complement strand
CTCATATTCTTTAAGTGATTTATAGTTTCAGTTGTTTATATGTTACTGCATGAATGTATGGGTTATCATTTGGCACTTTTGTACGGTGGAGTCATATTGTTTATGTTTGACATATGAATGGCTTATTATGCGATATGCTGTTCACAATTGTTTTGCCTAGCTTCTTATGCAAAGTGGTTTATCTTTAATGATTTCTATTCTTATAATAGCTGAGTGATCTTCATTACCAGTTATTGTTCGAAATATTTTTAGATCGCATAATGGAAGATATACAATCCCGGGTTAGGATAGATTTGATGTGTTGTTTCTCACTAGATTACAATAGCATAGGGTGAAGTTAAAGAATCTGAATTAGATTAGCTTTAAAAATACTCTTAGATCAGCATAGTTCAACTCTACACACACACACACACCCAAGATCGGGAAACTGGTCTTGTTATCCCTAGTCAGACCCGCTATACCAAACGGATAAGGAGCTGCCAACCAAGGTCCGGACCGGGTGGGTATCCCCCTTGTTGTCGACCCGATTTTCGGGGCTTCAACAGAAGTATAAGGGAGAAAGACCGCTGCCCTGCAGGCATCAAACAAAGGATGGATTTGCAGCAACAACTTTAGATAAAAGAGAATAACGAGGTTACTCAATAGAGCATTTAACAACAGATGAATTTTGCTAAAATACCATTACAACTAACAACGAAATCATCATGAAAGGAGCATCATTATGGATGAATTCCTAACATATGACTTACATAATGCTAAAACAAAGGAGAAAAACATAATCTTTAAATGAATTATAGGAGGAAAAACATATTGAACATTTAAGTACCATGATGAATCCTAGGCCTAAAGGGCAAAAACTGCTTTATTATGATATTCAATAAAACTTTACACAGTCCAGATGCTTCTTTGTTTCCAAGATCCAACCTATACACTATGAAATTCATAAAATATATACATTTTCTCATCCCTGTACTAAGGGAATTGAGCTCAACCATCTTCTTCAAAATATAATCAATTACATTAAACTTGGACCGAATTTATGAAAATAGGTGTTGAAGATGAACTCATATCTCCTAAACCATAGCACCTGTTACAAAACAGAAAGAAATTTCTGTAGATAAGGTCATGTTGGAGAAAAAACTCTCTAAAATTTTGGAAATTTGTTTCCAGTCGCTTGTAATCTATGCCACACAATCATCTCTAAAACAGAAAATCATTAAATTTAATTGAAATCTGTGAAAACGAGTTGTAAAGATCTAGTCACATATCCAAGTTAATGACAGCTGTGAATAAAATGAAAGAGGTTTTTTTTATACGGCTCGTGGTTAACAAAAACCTCCTTGGGATTTGCAAAATTACTTTCCATCTGTTGTAAAATGGCACCACACTAAAATGACTAAAACAATAAAATAAATTAAAAGTTTTCTTTGTTTTAATGTAGGCTCGAAATATCACTGCATATCTCCCACATAGTAGCACCTGTGTATAAAATGAATGAGGTTTTTGTTATTTGGTATGTGATGGACAAAAACCTCTTTCACTTTTGTAAAATTCATGTCCAAACTAATTTTGTAGTAAACTTGTCCCTATGTGCAGCAACTGACCTCAAAACATGCATAACCAAGAATCAATCATTCATTTTGATCATATCTTCTGATCTGAGAGCCGGTTATAGGAGTGTGATATACCGTTGGAAATATTTTTCTGAGCTCCTTTTGGAGGACACATTTGTGACATGTTTTGTGCTGAATATCATTTGCAAAACATCTAACCAAACCAAACCTAGTAAGAGCTCATGTTGATCCCCGGTGACAGGTTGCGAAGATTGGCACTAACCCACACTCGTTCAAAGAAGAGTTTAGTAGTGGATTCTACTGTGATATTATTCTTGCAAGTTGTCATAACGGCCATCTTCAAGAACATTTCTATGGCCACAAAAACACAATTGTTTCGATGCTTAGTGGAAGGAAGGACTGACATGTAATCCATGGAGATGGATTCCCAAGGTCAACTAGTTGTAGGTGGCGGGATATAGAGGCCTTGATTCTTGATGGTCAGTTTGGAAATGGCATAGGTAGTGCACGATTTTATGTAATTCCTAACATCCTTTCAAATATTCGGCCAATAGAAATACTTCTGCAGTACTGCCACCATTTTCTCGACCACGAAATGCCCTGCAGCCCGACTGTAGTGTGCTTCCCAAATCATCTTGGCATGCTCAATTGAAGGAACACAAAGGTGGCCCAGGTGGCATAATAGGGCATCCTAGAGGTGAAAATCTGAACATGCTAACCCTCCAAGAGTGTCTGATATGTGTGGACAAATTCTGGCTCGCTTTTGTAGAGAAATGGCCAATCAGAAGTCTCGTGCCCACAAAAGTTGAGCACAGTGGTTAACGCTATGATCGGTGGTCGACTGAGGCAATCTGCAACATTATTGGTGCTCCCCTTCTTATACCTGATATTCAAATGGAATTGTTGTAGATATGTGGACACTTCTGATGGCAATCATTCTAGAATTTCCCTTGGGTCTGTATGAACTGTAGGGGTCGGTGATATGTGTGGATGACCATTTCCTTCCCCAAAATGTATTTCTTCCATTGTTGGCAGGCTTGCACAATGGAATACATCTCTTTGTCATAAGTGGGATACTTCTGGACTATGTCTGAAAGTGTCTCACTATGATATTCCACTGGATGCCTGTGTTGAGTAAGCACTTACCCAATAGCATAGTTAGAGGCATCTGTCTCAGTCTCAAATGGTTGTTGCAAGTTTGGTAATGTGAGCATTGGTGCCGTGCAGAGGTGATATTTCAACTCTATGAATTCCTTTTGTTGAGATTCATACCAAAAGAATTTTTCTTTCACTCCTTCCTTGGTGAATTGACTCAATGGCCAAGTGATATGAGAAAATCCCAACACGAGCCTACAGTAGAAGTTGGCAAGACCTAGAAAGCTGTAGAGATCTGTGAGAGTGGTTGGAGATGGCCAATCCCGAATGACTTGGATCTTGGTTGGATCCACATGCATCCCCTGTTCATCAATAATGTATCCCAGATACTGAACCTGGGTCATGCCAAAAGTACATTTCTCCAAATTGGCACATAACTTGTGCTGCCGTAGTGTTTGGATAACTTGTTGGATTTGGTGGAGGTGTTCTTCCCAAATCTGGCTAAATATTAGGATGTTATCTAAGTATTCCACTACAAATGAGTTGGTGAATGGCCGCAAGATGTAATCCATTAGCCTCATGAAGGTTGTAGGATCATTTGTCAATCTGAAAGGCGTAACCAACCATTCGAAAAGGCCCTCCTTGGCTTTGAAGGCAGTCTTCCACACATGGGAGGGTTCAATTGGTGCCTGGTGATATCCTGACTTCAGATCGATCTTGCTGAAATATTTTTCCCCCTTCAATTGGTCCAGAAGGTCATCAATCTATGGGTTTAGTTACCTATTATGGATAGTGATCGTGTTCAGTGCCCGATAGTCAATACAGAGTCTCCAAGTCCCATCATTCTTCTGTACCAACACGATCAGGCTCCAACAGGGTGATGAACTCGAACATATGTGACCTTTCTACAACAACTCCTGAATCTATCTCTTGATTTCATTACTCTCCAGAATGGAGCGCCAATAGATTGGTCCATTGGGCAGCAGTGCTCCTGGGGTTAGATTGATGGAGTGCTTGACTTGACAGTGCAAAGTAACCCCTGCAGGGGAGGTGAAGATGTCCTCATACTCCTCCACGATCTTGTCCATCTGTAGTTGTCATGTAGAGGGGCCCTATCCGGAGGTCGTGGCCACTATCTTCTTCTTTACTTGAGGGCATATCACTAGGAAAACAAATTTCCTGATTTTGGAAATGAGCTTACTGCATTGTTTTGTAGTAAGTAAAGAGATGGCGGTAGGTGTTGTTGCCTCCGGTATCTTGTACAACTTATTTCCCAAAGTAATAATAACAGCACGGGGCCTTGATTCATACACAGCATGTCACTTCCACACGTATGGTTGTCCTAATAATACATCACAAACTTCAAGGGGAGCAATGTCACACAATACCTCATCTGTGAAGGGCTTAATGTTGTATGGAAGGCGACACTGTTGGCTCACGCGAAGATCCTATCTTTGGTGAAGCCACCCAATGGTGTATGGTTGTGGATGTGCTATGGTCGGTAAGCCTAGTCGCTTCACGACCTCTGCCGAAATGAGGTTCTTTTGACTCCCATTGTCAACAATGAACTATTGCAGGGAGCCCTTTACCCACATCTGGGAGTGGAAGAGACGGTCCTCCTCCTCTGGATCTTTGGGTTCCTCCTGGATCCTCATGGTGGCAACGGTGGTGTTGGGCTCCACATCGATAATCTACTTCCCTTTGTCATTCCCCTTGTCAGGTTCTAACTCAGAGTCAGAACATGCATCTGATTCTAAAACCTTTAGCTCGGCCACTAGTGACTGCTTGGCTCGAAACTCACTTGTGTTGTGAGTGGAACTCTTATGGAACTCACACCACTTTCCTGTGTCCTTTTTTGGCTTCACGATGCTATTCTTTGCTTGCAACTTTGGTGGGTTGTCTTGGGTCGCCCTGCCTTGGCTTTTTCCTTTATTCTGCGGTTTGGGTGCCTCAAAACAACTCCGGAAGTTTGAGACCTGAAAAACTGCTAGAAATAGTAAAATGTGCTACAATTAAGGAAATTGAAAAGCTAAAAGAAACAATGCTGGGGGTAAGTGGACTTGGTAGGTGGCCACCAATATCCACCTGGATCATATTACTTACAAATTATGGTTCGTCGATCGGCCTCCTGGATCTGCCACAATCCACTCCTGAAGTTTTAGGGCACAAATGGGTAAAAATTGTTCCAAGCAAGGTAAAAAGGGTAAATGGTAAAAAATGATTTACTTTTCCCCTTGTTTTCACTTTTCATGATATTTTAGGATTTTAAAAGTATTTTTTGCCTATTTTTACCTTAGAAATTAGATAATGCATTTGCTTCTTATGCAATGATAAGTGATGGATTACTGATGATAGTGCTGGAGTTGTGTTTAATCTCTTTTCTCGACTCATTAAAAAATCAAATGAAATGATCGCCGATTATTTTTCCCTTTTTGACTCATTAAAGAGGATAAAATTGGGGGGTCTCCTTTCATCTCTTTTCTGACTCTTAAAACACGTAAATATTACCGAGCTCTTGCCTTTTTGAACTTGTTAAAGCTCCAAAACATGTTTTACCCAGTATACTTTTACCCTTTTTCGAGTTGGGATAAACTATTTACGAGAAAGGTACTCCTTGACTGAAATGGTCAAGTGGTTCTCTCAAGTATTACTTTCTACTTTTTCGGGCTCGAGAGACACAAATGTACGAAAAGGGACCTTTTGGAGTTTTCTTTTCTGTGTCTTTTTCAAACTCTCTAAACATGAAAAAGATACTGAGTTTCACATTTGTCGGACTCGTTAAAATATTAGACAACATCGGATTCATCACCATGACTCACATGAGATTCTCCTTCCTAGGGCTCATTAATCTTACTAGGTCGGATTCATTCAAAGGATGGAATTATAGTGCAAGCACATCCTATCCCCTTCAACCTTGCAATAAAAAATAATTGGGGTACGTGCTAGAAATGGTGGAGGAAAATGGGAAATTCTATCAGTTGTGTCGGCAACTCACTCTTGAACATGACACTTTTTGTTTTGTGTCAGGTTGGGATATCCTTGCTTCATTGTTGACCTTCCTGGGTTTGGGCCATCCATTTTTTCCTTTTCCATTTGGTCTCTCCCACGTCATCATGACCTTTGATCCTATGGATCCCAAAGTTTCCAAACTCCAGAGTCATGTCGCCAATATGTTCAAGAGTTATCCTTCTACAGTTACAGTCATCCCTGATTCTCTATATCAACCATAATCATTACATCCCTTTGTCTAATGTCGATGTTGTGGGATACATCATGGTCCTCCTTTGACAAGGTCACTTCTTGTCGAATTCAACTCATTATCTAGGAAGCTGGTCGAGAGACTTCCTTGCAGTACCTTAGAGCTTGCATGCGCTAATGGCAAGTTCTTCACACTTGACAACAAGTTCACATCATTGGATTTCAGTCGGGGGATTTCACGGGTGTTCAACTTTAGTTCCTTATTCACATTCTGTGGATTGTGATGCTCGTACCTTGAGATCCGTTGTCTTTATTGGTGTTTTCTCTCGCACTTGTTAACGGTTCACATCATTGACCAGTAATCAAGTGAATTTCTAGCATGTTCGACTTAGACACATCCATTCACATGTTAGAATTCATACTTTGATCAACTCGTGTTGGAGTGTAAGACCCTGGGCACAGATTAATAAAGTCAAGTTTGCAAGGTGATGTGGCATGATCATTCTGATATACATGTCTCTTTTAGATGGATGGCTATGACCATACCATGAGTTGTTATATGTGATCCTTCTCATTATTGGATGGTTGGGCTTGATAGAGCTGAGAGAGTTTGTTTAGGCTCCTTTCCCCTATTAAGATGGAACAAAACAAAGGGATAATCCCTCTCCCATCATAAGAGAAACCATCTCCCCTCTATCAAAGCTATATAAAATCCTCCTTTTGCAATATGAACTAGTCTTTTTTGGAGCTTGAATAACCAACAAGATATCAATAGCTTTAGCCTTCTAGTTTATGTTTGTGGAGGGAGAATACTATGTTTGGTTTGGTTTGGAACTAAAGGGAGGAAGCCTTAAATTTCCATTGTTGAGGCTAACCATGAGATGATAGCAGTGGTGTTGGAACCCAAATATGTCAGAGGAGACCTGCAATGTCAAGGCTTTTATTTCCTTTATACAACTAATGGTTTATTTCCTACATTGAGTGTCATATTAGATTTGATGGCTTAATATTCCTTGCCTTTTTAAGTATATTGAATGCAATTGTATGCTATCACCTTTTCTGTTGTCTCTTGTGTGTTTGTTTCAGTTATTTGAAGGAGAATAATAAAAGGAATCTGGAGCAAAGAAGCCAGGTCACCATCAAGCGGATTAGCATTCTAAGAGGTAAGCCCTCTTATTTAATTGTAGTCTAAGGAATTTTACATTAGGTTGTTCTGTTTGTGGCTAGACCCACTGTTGGCATCACCTCTATCCATAGAGGAGATTTACCTACACCACAAATTTCACCACAAAGGGATCAAATCTCCCTAGTATGGTCACCAATTTGTGGTGTAGGTAAATCTCCTTTGTGAATAGAGGTGATCCCTCTAGCCCAAGCATGGGTCTAGCAGCAAACAGAACAGCCTAATGTAAACTTCCTTAGAATAGAATCGATTAAGAGGGCCTACATCTTAGAATGCTAATCCGCTTGATGGTGACCTCGATCCTTTGCTCCAACTTCCTTTCGTTATTCTCCTTCAAATGTTTGAAACAAACACACAAGAGACAACAACAAACATGGTAGCATACAATCACATTCAATCTACTTAAAAACTCAAGGAATCTTAAGAAATCAAATGTAATATGAGACTCAATGTAGGAAATAAACCATTAGTTGTATTCATATAAAACTCAGAAGGACATACAACCAAAGCCTTGACATTGAAAGTCTCCTCTGATGTATCTGGGTTCCAACAACACTGTTAATATCTCATGGTTAGCCTAAAAGATGGAAGTTTAAGGCTTCCTCCCTTTAGTTCCAAACCAAAACAAACACACTATTCTCCCTCCACAAACATAAACTACAAGGCTAAAGTTATTGATATCTTACTGGTTATTCAAGCTCCAAAAATGACTAGTTCATCTTGGAAAAGTGATGAGCCTCGGTATTGCAACAAGAATGCTACAACTCCCAAGGTTACCGACTTTATTTATCAACCCGGGGTTCGTACAAAATTAAGAGGTATTGGAACTATATGTGCGGCATGCAATGTATCCTTCCTTTTCTATCATGATGTAATGGAGTGCATCTATTGAAGCCAAATCCTAAATTAATTGTAGAAAATGAAATGTTTGAAATGAAACCTTAACATATTGCAAGAAAGAAAGTATAAGGAAAGAGACAGAAATCAAATGATAGAACAAACCATTTTCTAACTAACTTCTAAGAGTATTTTCTTCAAAATAATTCTAAGTTAACATTTATGCAATTCTACTCTCCTAATCATGCAGATTCAAACCATCAAACCTTCTACTGTGCATGTAAATGAATAAAATAAATTTGTTTTTCTTTTTGTCTTTCTTCATGTGAATGTGAAAGCTAATCTCTTTTGGTGATGTGGTAGGTGGCTTGGAGATTATGGTGGATGGCTGGAAAGCTTGGGAGGCCCTTAGGTGACCTTGTTTAGCTTCTTGAAGGTTTTCCCTCAATTCGGCCTCAAAACAGGCCATTACAGGAAAACCTTCAATATGTACTAAAAACCTACAGGATCCTCTGAAAACCTACAAGATACAGTTGAGAGAGAAAGGATGGATATTAAAGGTGATGGAAATCTTAGGGAAGGTGGTTGTTGGATGGAATGTGGTAAGGCAGTGCCTAGGACCACTTCAGAACTCAAAACCAAAGTTGGGAGATGGATGGATTTGCTCAAAAAGCTTGGAGAAGTTTCCTTGTGAAATAATGAAATTGGTGAGGGCTTAATAACTAAGCAAATGAAATCCAAATTGGATGGGACAATTTTTTTTATTAACTAGGATGTATTAGGTCCTTATTCCAAGTGGAATCACTCAAAAGGACCTTTGTTAACCCATGCAAAAAAAAAAAAAACATTACTAGTCGAAAATCTAGAAATTCGAGAACTAGTGAGCTAGTAAATCTAAAAAATGGCTAACTAAATCAAGTGAAAATGAAATGGGGTGATTTTTGTTATGAACTAGAATGTTTTTGTGATCTAATGCAAGTGGAACCAAATAAATTGAAGCTTGTTAGCATGCTCTAAAAAAAGCAAAACTTTACTGTTCTTTGCTAAAAAGGAGGTCCAACAATCTAGATGTGGGAATAAGAAGACTAATCCAAGCAGCTCAATGATTAGTATGAACTTCCAAATATTTTCCAAGGATGAAATAATTCTTTTGATCCTACTAAATGACTTTCATTAACCATTTAACTCAATCCTACAACAAGAAATCATTAATACTAAATGTAGAAGTAGAAAAAAAAAAAAAGTAGAGATGCATGTGAATAAGCAGTGAAAAGAAAGAATGAAAATGATACAAAAGTGCTATGAGGTTCCTAAGATGGCCAAGCCCAAGGAAAATCAGATACCTATGGAGGAGAACAAGATTTAGAAGCTGAACATGACACCGATCTTCATTATTTTCATTAATAGAATTACATCCCTGCAAGAAAATATAATGAGCTACAAAATACAAGCTCTCTCCACAATAACATTAATGAAAATCTCTCCCTAGACGAAACTTTGACTTGGTACTTATACAAAATGTTTAGGAATCATTCCCCATGAATGGAGGAATATCTCCCCACCAAAATCCCTTGATTGGTGGATTTGGTCCCTTGATTAGTGGAACACATTCCTAGATTTTCTCAATCATTGGAGTTTCACAATCTATGCCATAATTCCATAATATCTTGATGATTTATTATCTATTATTGATCCTCCTGTAGTAGGGAAGAAGTCCCTAAATTATCTCCTCCTCCAAATCTTCATAATTTGCCCAATATTCTCATAATATTCCACAAAAATAAATAATATCAGGCACAAATATCCAATTATTCATAAACTTTC
Organism: Pinus taeda; assembly: GCA_000404065.3. Classification (NCBI taxonomy): domain Eukaryota; kingdom Viridiplantae; phylum Streptophyta; class Pinopsida; order Pinales; family Pinaceae; genus Pinus; species Pinus taeda. Next base: position 127,136 of record APFE031501910.1, on the reverse strand, counting down.
CTAATGAATATATTAAAGTTCAAAATAAATTATCTAATGTATAAAGAGAGGTTTAATCTGCTGAAGGATGGTCATATGCCTTAATTTATGTTTTAATTTAGAGGCACAGGCCTTAATTTATGTCTAATTTATAGGCCCGTCATACCCCTCTGCTAAAGGTGTTTCTCATCCTCTGAGAAACTTAGTGACTTCATTGTGTCTCATCCATGGCCCTAGTGGCCGCTCTCTTGTGCATTAAGAATATTAGCTGCAAGTTCTGCAAGGACAAGCCCAAAAACATATTTGTGCAAAGAAAAATCATTGTTTCTTGAGCCCATTATCTTGCCTTCTTCCACTTATTCAAGATGGGTTCTTGAATATTTTTCAGTTTGGCAAGGTCTTACACACCCTTATCAACCTTCTGCTACCTTATTCCACCATTTTTACACCTCCAAAACCTTGAAATTGCATTTAGATGAGAACTAGGACATATTGTAGTAATTCTTGTCAAAACTATCGGAAATCTATAGAAAACCCTGTTAAAACTACAAGAAACTATTTTTGAGCATAAATGATAGTATGAGCCTAGGACAGATCCTCAACTTGACGCTCATGCCTTTCTCTCATTTCTATAACATCGTTTAGGCCTTGAACACAAGTTAGAAATAGATTGGAGACCTCTTGGAAAACATCTTTTCATCACTGCAGTTTGAGTTTGTTTTGATGGTGAATGCCTCATTTCTTTCTGCTTCCTTCTTCTTCTCTCTTGTGGCCTAGATGATTGCCTAATGGCCTTGGAGTTCTCTGTTTTGATTAGGTCTCTCTTATGCATTGTCATTTTGGATTTTTGCACAATTTTTTCCTTTTCTTCCTTCTTGTAGCAACATTTTGCCTTCCTGGAGTAGTCATTCCTTCTTCCTTCAAAGTCTTCTAACTATATGGGAGTGATGAGAGATGATGAAGAGGGATTGGATGATGATGTTAGGGCTCAAAGGGAGTAGTGTAGGTTTGTGAAAATGGAAAGGATGCTTTGATTTTTTTTTAATAATGAAATGAGATGGATGAATAATGAATATATAGCGAATATGAAGTAGATGGAGGGCTTGGAGTGATGTGGTGACTTGGCCTTTGCAATTTTTTTTTCCTTTTAACTACTGTCCTCATTCCTTGAAATCATCACCCTTCATAATTTGACTTTTCAACATTGCATGAGTGAAGGAGTGAGCTGCAATTAACTAGCTGAAGGCGGTTGAGATTGCTGACCTATCCTTAGCTTATAGAACCTCATCTCTCATGCATTGACAACAAATTTCTAACTATAATATGCTCAATAGAAGAGGTCAAGAATATTGCATACTTGTACCTACCCAATGGTTGTTAGAGAGACCTAGATGCTGCTGCTAAGTTTATGATCATATGTAGGTGTTGGATGGTGATGTTGATGATCCTAATGCTACTGCTAAGCTCTGAAGGAGCTTCTTTGACCTTTGGATCTCCATGCTGAAGCTGACTGCAAATCTTTGGCTACTTCATCATCATATCCCCTCAAATTTTCAAAGAAACCCATCCAATTGAGCCTTGTGAATATCTCTAGTACATGAGGTTGCTGATGAACCTCACTATGTTGATGGGTTCCCCCTATCATTTTTCTTTGTTGGATGGAGGTTTGTATATGTCTGATACCAAATTTAAAATTTTTGTGTATACAATTCCCTTATGCTGCAATCACTTTCAACAAACTAGAAGGGGTTTTCATGTTCCTTTCACTTGGAAAAATGTGGGGAAATGTAGAGCCTACCTTCTTAACACTGCTTGATGAAACCAACCTCTGTTTTTCCCTTTTAAAACTACTCACTTCCAATCTTGTAGGTGATGTTCTGTATCCTGTAACATCTCAGGGAATTTGTAGGTTTTCAGGACAACAACTTGTTTTTTCCATATCTCCCAAATGCTAGAATGGATTGACCTGAATTTTTTTGAGCATGTTCTTATCATGATTATGCACCTCCCCATAAAACAATTTTAGTCAATGGATGCACGGATCTCGAGCAAAACAAAAAATGGCTGAAGGTGATGGAGGCCGATTTCTTGGAAATCGTGCACTAGAATTTTTTGAAATTTCTTGGGCATGCTACCATCATTCATATGCATCTCCCCATGAAACAAATTTTTAAATGCATATACGAATATCATGAAAATGGAAAAATGTCTATAGGTGATGGAGGCTGATTGCTTGAAAATTGTGCACTGGAATTTGCTGAAACTTCTTGCTCATGTTACCATCATCCATATGCGCCCCCCCCTTGAAATATCTTGTCAAATGGAAGCATGGTTTTCAAGTTATGGCAAAAACAAATTTCTGCTCTATGTATTTTTGTATCTTGTAGTAAAACAAAGCATCCTGTAGTTTTTTAGGACAACAAGCAAACTAAATGGTAGAAGCTTGAGAATGATGTGTGGATGGTGAAAATATATGAGGGTGACGGATTGGCATGGCCTTGGACTTGTTGGAACATTTGAGCAAAGGACGAGAAAGTCAAAATTTGACTTCTTTTGACTAGGCTTGACCAAATTTTCCTTTTGGTACCAACTTGTTCTTGTTGCTTGCAACTGTTGGAGAGTACATGCATTCATCAGAGAGATACATGAAGATTTTTTTTTTTTTTTCCTTTTTTTCTTCTAGGCTTACTGGCCACCTCAATGAGGTTTTCAACTAGTAGGTTTTCCTAGGTTCCTCAAAGGATGTTTTCACCTGAGATTTTTATTTTTTCTTTTATTTTTCAATTTTTTTTCTACCTTACCTTACTTGAAAAACAAAATCACTTTCAAGTATAAGAATACTACCAATGGAGCCATGTTCACATCAAGATGATAGACAAAATTATGTGTAGGTTTGAAATGTATGCTTTGACATGTACCTGGATTTCAAAGACCAAATGATTTGACTCTGAAAGGATCAAGCATAGTTGAAGAAGAGAGTGATGCTCCATCTTGTTGATTTTTTGGAACCAAACCTCAATATAACTTTGATGTCCTTAGTTTTCTTGCTTATATGGATCATTCTTCATATCTTGTTGTACCATGACCTTCAAATATTCTTCTTTTTGCTGATTGTTCTCTTGAATACATGAGGGAGCTCTCTCGATATCTGATTTTTTTGTCTACTCTTCATCAAATGTAACCCGTGATCCTTTTGTATTCTCATTTGAATCGTCTTATTCTAGATGCAGTCCTTCAATAATATCAAGATAATATCTTTTTTGCAATACTCTTCCTGATCTATGGTGAATACCATTGATCTCAAGAAGAGATGTTTGGAAGTGTTGTACCTCAGCATTGTATGTTGGCTGAGCTACTCCAATGTGTGGGTTTGGAAATGGTGGTATAGGTAGTTGAGTGGGAGTGCATATTTGAGATGCATGTGGATGGGGTTGTGGTTATGGTGGAGGTGAATGGTAGGGATAACATGGATTTAGGTATGGAGGATGTTGAGGAAAATACTGAGGATATTGTGGATGGATCTCATAAATACCTTGCCAACCTTGTTGCCAAGATTGGCTTTGGGGTTGAGATGGCCAATGTTGCCGGGGAAAAGGTGTGTTCCAATTACCTTGAGGTGGATATGCATAACCTTGAAATTTTGAATTAGGCTCTTGCATCATATCAGGTTGAATAGGCTACCATGGTCCTCTTGGAGCTACATAACATTGCTGCATTGGCAATTGACTTGCTCCATTGTCATCTTGGTGAACTTCCTTCAACCTTGGTAATGATGGACAATGCTTAACATCATATGATTCTGCAACACAAATATCAACATTTTATTTTCCTTCATCTTGCATTCTTAACATTTCTACTTGTTTTGTTAGATTGCTAAGAATTTTTGTTTTAACGTTATCAAGAAAATTTCCAAGTTTAGCTTGACTTACCGACCTTGATGCTAATTTACCTACTCTTGCCTTTCCTCTTGATATTCGTTTACATGTTTCAAAAATTTCTTCAAATGATAATTGGTATACATCACCTCAACTCAAAAGATTAAGGAGATTAATCCATTCATCCCTAATTGTTATAAGAGAGTTTTTAGTGTGTCGGATCCTAAATGATTTGGTTTTCCCTCTTAACATTATACGCGAACCTCTCTATTAGATCCTCTAGACTCTCACCTTCTCTTTGATTCATTCTAAATATTTCTTCTTTAAGATCATGATCTTTATATTTTTCTAGAAATATCTTTTTCATCTCACTCCATGATCTTATTGAATTAGTCCCTAAACTCATGAACCATTTAAGAGCTCTATCCTTCAATGTTACCGAAAATAATCTCAGTTTTAGAGTTTTTAATAAGTAACCATAAGATCTACAAAGAATTTCAAATTCAAAGAGAAAGGTTTCTGGATCCTTTGACCTTAGACCATGAAATTTTGGAAGAAAAGATGGAGGGATGTTCTTCATGTGCAAACTACCATCAGTGTCTTGAATCGGAAATTTGAGAGGATCTTGCTCATTGTTGTCATCTCCATCCATTTATTCTACATTCTTTTCCATCTTCTTCTTCTACATGCAAAAGTGAATGGTGATGTGGCTCTTACTGTACAACGTGATTAAATGGGGGTTGGGTTGGTGTTGGAGATTTTTTGGTTTTTATGATTGAATGAAAACTATAAAGCAATGCAATTTTCCACTTTTGAAATTAAATATGCCTAATGCAATTTTTTTTTTTGTTTTTTTTTTTTTTTTGGAAAAAGTAAAAAGAAATGAATCAACTAGGAAGAAAACAATGCATACTTTGACACCTCCTCGACAACAACGCAAAAAATTGATGAGCCTTGGTATTGCAACAAGAATGCTGCAACTCCCAAGGCTACTAAATTTAATTATCAACCCGAGGTTCGTACAAACTTAAGAGATATCGGCACTATATGTGTAGCATACAATGTGTCCTTCCTTTGCTGTCATGATGTAATGGAGTACATGTACTAAAGCCAAATCCTAAAATAATTGCAGAAAATGAAATGTTTGAAATGGAACCTTAACTTATTACAAGAGAGAAAGTACAAGGAAAGAGACTGAAATAAAATGCTAAAACACACCATTTTCTAACTAACTGCTAAGAGGCTTTGCTTTAAAAGAATGCTAAGTTAACATGTATGCAATCCTACTATCCTAATCATGCAAATTCAAACTATCAAACCTTCTACTGTTGTGCATGTAAATGAATAAAATAAATATGTTTTTGTTGAGGGATTTTATCCCATAAGGCTCTTGGGTGGAACCCTAGCAGACTGAAAGTTGTCTAAATCAAGAAACATACACACACACAGCCATTATGCTAGAAAAAGCTATTTCTAAGGTGAGAAGGACGTACCTCAGGTCCTACATTCGAGTAGTTCCTCAAGGGTCCAAACCCTTCTTCACGTCCCTTTCACTCCTTTGCCCTGCAAAACCAACGATTCCAAAGAATGCAGCAATATATGGACAAAGATTTATATGAAAATCATCTTTATGTTATACAAGAAAGGAGTTAGTTATAACTTTTAGACATCCATTCATACATGAAATTCAAACATGAACATCATTAACATAAAGAAAGAAGCATATCGGGAAGAAGACGTGTTTCTTTATTAGACAAATAGAATAGTACAAAAAAAGAGCAATATCACCTGAGCAACTTCTACAGGCTCAAAGCTCAGCCTCCTTCTGGATCCGTCCCGCCTCAAGCCTCTAGTAGATCTCCTTCCAATACTCACTCCAAGATGTCATAACTAAGAGATGAACATCAAATCACAAGGAAACAAGGGTTTCCTGTACAAATGGGGGAAGTGCAGAAGGCACAAGGGTCTTCAGACCTGATCAGGGGGAAATCTCAGTATAATAACCTTTCTCTATGTTCTCTCCTCCTTTAGGCCTTCCCTTTTGTGTCTTTTTATACCAGTTCCAAAGTAGTTTTTTAGTTAGGAATTGGTTGGGGACAGTTGAGGCCACAGGCACTAACAGGTGATCAGCAGGTAAAACCTGCGATCTCTGCCCGAAAATAAAGAGTTTTATATTTTTTTTAAGTGTTTTAATACATATACGCGGGTTGGGTATATATGAACTCGCGTATACATGCGTTTAACTCAGGGCAATGTCGCGTACAGGGAATAAAACACTGTTTTTTAGATTTTGGATCAGGTCTGGAAGGAGGGGTTGCCCTAGGCCATGAGTTCAGCATCACAAACCATAATAGTGAAATTTGGAGCTATAACAATCCAAAAGGCATGACCATATATTGAAAGCAACCCCACTCCGTTACGAAGGTTGTTTTGCTCCTATCTTCCGGCGCTATCCTAATCTGGTGGTATCTCGAGAACCCATCGGTGAAAGAATATGCCTCATGACTGCCTACATTGTCCAATACTTCATCTGTGAATGAGGTTGGGAACGGATCATGAATGCACGCATCGTTCAATTTTCTGAGATCTACGCCATCCTTATGTTTCTTTTCCTGCACCACCATTGGACTTACCCAACCAGATTCTTCGACAGGCTCAATAATGCTTGCCGCGAACATCTTATCTAACTCTACACGGACCTTCTCCTTGTACTTTGGGTTTAAGATATATGGTCTATGCTTCACTGGCTTCGCGTCGGGTTTTAACGTGATCCTCATTACTCCTAAGTCTCTGATTATTACCTTTAAGTCCGTGAACTTGGTCGGAAATAAGTCCTGATACTTGCGAAGTAATTCAACGATCTTATCTACTGTCGTGGCGTCCCAGTAGTCCCCAATATTCACAAATTTTGGTTCTGCCTATGTACTAATGTTTACCTGTTGAGTCTTTACTAGCGCAGTTATGTCAGGGTTCTCGATTTGTGGTCCTTGAACCTCGCGCTAGGCTTCTATCTCTGGAATATCAATATTCCTCGGATCTTCGTCCTCTTCCTCAGCAGTTACATTATAACACTCCAGTGCGTAAGTTAACTGGGTAGCCCAGTCAGGCTGAGTCAATGCTTCCTACTCTTGTGGCATTCTAAAGATGGCTACCTTTACTTCTTGTAGCGCTTCATTAATACTCTCCATCCATCATCAAAGTTAAAGGTCATCACAAATCCTTCGCGCATAACATCCCATTCATTCATCCCGTGTTGAAGCTCTATTTCTATATACCAATTCATCGGTATAACATCCAGAGTGTGATAGAATAGGTGCACCCACTTTGGTTGTGGCTTTTCCCCATAGTCCTGTGTCCACTTAGCCAGATGTGTGCATGGATCATCCTGCCCATCATATTTATCTGTGAATCATACTTGAGGATTTCCAAACCATGTGCGCATCATCTTTCTACATGCATGCCAGTCATCAAAGTTTCCTTTGTGCACACCCCACCATCTCACAGGCGTGCAATACCCAATTCAAGGCTTTGAAACGTTTCTTCTCCGACACCTCTCTCTCAAATATTTCCAAGAAAGCATCTACCTCACCTAATCCATCATAAGTAGGCAAATCTCTCATTTCTGTTGATACGCATCGCAGTGATCTTGTCATCATATTACAATTAAGTGTGGTTACCTCATGCCACCTGTTTCGCCATCACTCTATCTCCTCATCCGAATCTGAAGTAGACGAGCTTTCGTACTCCCATGAAATTCGACTGTTTGTAGTGGGATTTACCCAGTCTTGTTCTCGTGCAGTTATCTTGTAGATGCAGTCTAAGCCATCATCGCTTTCATAGTCATGCACTGGCTCAATGTAGCGCAATTCCTTAGTAGGTCCCAAGGGTATCACTACGTGCAGAGACTTCTTCTCAAAAATCATCTTGCACTTCTTCAGGTTAATCACCCTATTCATGTCACTGGCCCAATCGATTCCTAAGAGCGCGGGGTAGGGATTGCTGTCATCAACAATCTCTATCACCTTAAAATCGGCTAGTGCGCTCGCTCCAATATCCATTGTGATTCCCTGCAATCACCACAGGGGTATTATCTTATGTTGGTTCTACATGCGCAACTAGATAGGATACCACTGCAGCGTCGGCCTCCCCATGCGCTCCCACGTCTGCTTCGGTAGGACATTCACGTCTGATCCTAAATCTAGAATTACTTGGTCCATCTCGTATTCCCTAATCTACGCGGTTAACCTCATTTCTCTTCATGTTTTGGTCTTATTCTTTCCGATCTTCCAAACTACACGCGGTTCTCCTCTCGCAGTCCCAACGCATCTATTAATGAGTTCCTGTAATCCCTTGACCGCCTTACTATCACGCAATAGCTTCATACATGTTTCCAGGAACATCGTGAGCATCGATGGGTCCATTTCCGGCTTTGGTCCTTCTTTGCTTCCTAAAGTGGAGGCATTAGCAAAGCTCTTCTTAGCTTCCATAAAGGTTTCTCGAGCGCGCTCCAAATCAAACTCCGCTTCCTTCGTTAGAGCCTTGCGAACCCAAGTACTTTCTTTGGGTTGTTTGCCGTTATCATCTCCCATCGTGATTCCACTTCAGAGCACAATATTCACATTAGGTTCTTCCTCATGCGACTCAGACCTCATCATTTGCAGGTTCTAAGTCGGGGGAGGTTATAGCCCTCCCTTTTCTCGTATCCTAGCTATCAACGTAGGACAATCTTCCGTCTCATGATCGAATAAGGTACAATACAAACATGATGGACGTGTCAGATTCATACAATTGCGGGTATAATTCCATGGCCCTCCGTAACTGTAGCATATCAGTTGTCCGCGACCTTTCCCAGGCCCTCCTCCACCTCGGTCTCATCCGCGCCCCTGGAATTCGGTTCGCGCCATCCCTGCACCCTGGTCTAGGGGACGCATTTTGGCCTGAACCCTATAGGTAAGAGTTCTATCCATCATTAGCTCATATCTTCTATACGTGCGCTCATCATGTCCCACCAATATACAGAAATTATAGAACAACTATTGTGAATTCTATGTGTACTTCTGCAACAAATGACAGTTCTCTGTAGCATGCTTTCCTCCTATTTGACAAATCGCGCATCACTAAGCAGGTGCCGCGTTCATTCCTGCTTGCACTTCCGGTCTTAACCACATTGTTCCTCCTCCCTCGAGGTAATCTGCGAATACCGGGTAGTGGTCTTGATCATGACCCTGACTTTTGCATTTCACACACCACACCTCTTCGCGTGCATCTGGTCGAAATGTTCTGTCCTGTTTCAGACTCTGCATCTTGAGGCATAAGTTTTTCAACTGCGTATGGATCTATTGAACTCCTAGGTTAGGATCCTGTATTAGGGTCTCATGCAACCTCATCGCAATCTCTAAAGCTTCTACCTGAGTTGTCAACCTTTGTTGCGACAGCGTGTTCCTCAAATGTGGCGATAGTGATGCTACGAACCATTCGCGGTGCTGCCCATTCATTAGAGTCATGTTAGCTTCACGAATTGTGAACTTCAACCTCTGATCCAACTCCCAAGGAGTCTCGCCTGGTAGCATCGTGATCTCTTTGAACCCAATGATCGACTGTGGTTTTGTCTTCGGCCTATTGAACTCCCTAGTTAGCGTAGCTTGGATAACCGTGATTCCCGCATTTGGATTATCACTTGAGTGCTTGATGTACCAGGTCAGCGCGAGATCCTGTAGAGTGCTAACCAATGTTGCCTTCTTGATAGCATCGTCTGTAACTCCCTGCACTTCCCATACGGCTTTTACAATGAACGAAAACTGGCTCGGATCTTCATTTCCCACTCCCTTGAACACAGGCAACTTTATTGAGCTTGCCATATTAAAACACGGTGGTGGTAGAGGTGGTACGGGCGAAGATGGAGGTAATGACGTGAAATTGGTAGTGGTGTGGGTGGGGATGGTATGCACGGAATCCCTTACCTTATCAAATGGATCTCACTTCGAGGAGATACCTTCGCGAGGTCTTCCTCTCCCCCTCGTGGAGGTGAAATCAAGGGGCTAGTCTCTAGTTCCACACTTCCTTCGTTTCTGTAAATTCTCCCACTATGCGTAGCCTCGAACATCAATGTAACTATATAATCTGCTTTTCACACAATAACATTTTAATCCAAGTGTTTAGAGACTTTATGTACTCACCTTGTGGTCCTTTGAGAAAGTGTCGCTCTGCCTCGCTATAGCTGACCTGCATATCTACCACGAACTCAATAATGAATCATCTTATAATCTGATCGAGCCAGTGATCAATAGCACACATGATCTTATCCTCTGATGCTTATAATATGTGCACCAACTCTGGGGTCCACACAATAGGTCCGTCGAGCTTCCACCTTCCTTAGCTATCTGCTAGCTTCATGATCCACTCGTAAAACTTAGTAGGGAACGACACAAAGAAAATTTCGTGGATCTCTGTGTACAGGTAGCAGTCTAACCACTTTTCCTTTGTTAGTCGCGGATTCCTATTCTCCTGTGCCATGAATTCATGAGTTTTCCTGTCCAACCACCCGTAAATCTCCTTCTTAGTTGGATTCCAGTGATGCGACATTAGAGATATCTATGCATATCCTGGTTCCGACCACGAAACCATTTGTTGGCTTGATGGGGCTTCACCTAGGTTCAGAGTTAATTAGCCAAAAAAATCCCTGTACTACTGGCCCTTTTGACAACAGCTCGCGGAGCACGAATTGAGGTCTCACCCAAAGCAGTATGGGGGGATGCTAGAACCAATTTTCGATACCCTTGAGATGTTTGAGGTGTCACTTTGGTCCAACTGTGAATCAACTTTGCACAGGTCCCTTCGTGCTCTCTCCTGACCTACAGTATCTTCGCAATCGATTATAATTATCTTCGCACAGCCCTAGCTAGGGACTACGGTGATTTTGCATTACTAAGGCAACGATCTGTGCTAATTCCCCAAATTATACTGCATATCTTACTTATCTTCCTTATAAGAGTTAGTTAACTTCGCATAAATAGATACTTATGTTCACTTATTCAACACATTCATATAAGTTCGCGCAACAAATAAACAGTAAACATGCAATTCATACCCAATATACTTTAATGCACAAAACATGAAAAGATACCCAAAATGATAAGAACTTCTCTTTATTAATTCTTTAGTGGTTACAGACTTGACTCGCCCTGTGCACTCAGCTGCAGGTGTCCGCACATTTAGCTGCGGACTACTAGGCCTCTGCGCACTCAGCTACAGAGCCTTCTCCTACCCTATGACCCAAAGACTCGACCTTTTACTTAGACTTCTATTCCATCCAGATCATCTGTCCATTCTATTCTATTTTTCTTTACAACTTAGAGCCTCACTCTATTTATACAATCCCATGGTCTGCAAACCATGGGTAGATCTCTCAGGCCGACATTACATTAAAAAAGCAAGGGTAGACAACCCTATGACTCAATTACAATCTTCGCGCTCCACGCCCATAAATCGCAGAGTCTTTACATTAGACATATTCAAAACTTGGGCTTTAAGCCCCAAAACCTGCCTTTTGGGATCCCGCACCCAACAACTACTACATGATTCTCTCTATGTTGTTATACATAATCAAGACTAACAATGAATACTATCTAAAGGAAAGGTTAACTTCATAGAGAACTTGATAGCCAATGTGCCTTATTCAATAGTAAAGATCCTTTACTTCTTCCTTCTTCGGCTTCTTCTTTGGTTCTCCCGTTTCTTCATATATGTGAGCCTCGCTTCTTTCCTTCCTTATGTTGTTTTATTGACTTAGACAGACTCTCTTAAAGTGTCCAAACTCATGCACTTAAAGCATTGAACTCTGGACATGTCTTTCTTCTTGGACTTTCCAAACCTTCCTTCTTCAGCTTCTTGACTCGGGTTAGAAATGCTTGAGACTGCTCATTTTATCCAATGTCATCTTTGAACTTGATCCTTGATTCTTCCAGAATGCATTGAACCCACAACTCATCAAAGGGAGTTGAATCTTTCTTGAAGTAGATGCTTGTTACAAAGCTGCTTTTTTTTTGTGTGGTAATGAATTTAGTACACAGATGGTCACCTTCGAATCAAAAATTGATGGTCTCTTAGCTAAAAGAGCTTCATGAGAAAAGATGTCATATCCTCGTCCTTTGATTTCTTCATTCTATATAACTTATTCCGCAAAGACATATTTTGTCTTGATGTACATACAGAGTACAAATTCACTAACTTATCATATATAGCCTTGGAAGTTTTCAAGTTTGCAATAAATGGAACAAGTGAAACTTTAATGGATTCAACTACGATAGTTTAAGCCCTTACTTCCCCTTTCTTGTATTTTGCTAGTTATTGTTTCTTATATTTGCTAGGTTTAGTGGTTTCCCCAGTAACATATACCATTACTTCTTGTTAGTCAATCATTTTCTTCCATGCAAGATAATTTGATGCTCCAATGAGCTTATTACTCTCCTTGTAGAAATAACCCATATGGCCTGTAGATTAAGACATGATGTAATAATGTGATACTTACTTGATAGAAAGGTTTTCCTTGATAATGTCTCCAACCTTCTTGATGCCTTCAAGATATTTGAAGAGACTTCCTTGAAAATATTTTCCTAGGATTCCTCTAACAATGACTTCCAAGATCCTTGATGCTTCCTTCAAAGAGGTCTATCAATGAGTCTTCACCTAGATCCTTTTCTTAAGACACAACCTTCTTGTAGTCTTCATTTCCAGGATTTCTTATGATGATAACTTTTTTCTATATCAATAGGTTTTCCTTTTCCCCTTTACAATCCTTCCTTGTGTCCTTCTAGCTGCCTTCCTTGTTCACCTTAGCTTTGATACCATGTTGGAAAAATGAAAAGTGGCAACTTAGTAATTATTATTTTCCTTTTTCCTTAATACTTGCTTGTGAACTTAGTTATTCTTCTTGTGTTCTTTAGTTAGATCAATCATCAAACAAATATCAAGAATGAAACACCAACAACAAAGGACACAAAAATTAGGCTATCATCCAGTGCAAAACCCCTCCAAAGGAAACCTGCAAAACTCTTCTCTTCTTATAGAATCTTGTTCAATTGAGAAACAAAGACCCAAACCTTAGACCAAGTCCTTCTCCAAGTACCAAGTCATCCCTCCAACAAGTCCTTCCTTGATTATGCACCAACCAAATTCAAACTGCAACTTCAACATGCCAACTTCAATACCGCAACTTTGATCATGCAATTTCAACCTTGCAACTTCTATAGAAACCCTAATTCACCTTCCTCTTGAGACCTTCCTAGAGAAAGACAGCTCCTCCCAAGATCAAAGTGGTGAAGGTAGGGTATTCTTCCTTCCAGCTACAATATATTGCACTTTGTCCTGTTGCGACTCGGACCTGTAACTTTGGCCTCCTTTTGCAACACCAAAACCCCTAGAACTTTGCACGTGTGAGAGAGATAGAGCTCAAAAACAATATTTTTCGTCTTTCTTTCTTCTCCCTAACCTTCACTCTCCTTTTCCTTGCTTTCCAATTACAGATCAGATTCTTTCTGAAGAGGAACTTCTTGGGTGAGTTTGTTATAAATGAGGTCGAACTGCTTCTTTATATAGCATTCTCAATGGGTTGAATTCCCTCCTTTCGGCCAACTTGTAACTATTAGGGTTGACTTGTACTTTTGTAGATTCTAGGACTTTCTAGACTCAATAATAATTCTTTTTATAGTTACAATTTGCCCGGAAGGGTCTTATGAAGAGTCCTTTGACTCATGACAATAAATCTTAAAACCTAACAAACCCTAGAAGCATGAAGAACGTGATTTTACCTAAAAGACCATCAATAAAGAGCATGAAACACATGCGTTAATACTAATAACTTTTTCTTTTCTTATCTTGTTTGTTACATAGGATAGATATTGAAATGAATACAATAAAAATTGTGAAGACAGAAACTAGTTACATTTTCAACGCCTTTTATTTTATAAATTGATTGAAGCTTCATGTGTGTTGATCAAATATTTTTTTTGTTAATTTATAAACCTAGAAAAGAAATGCCCCATTTTGACCAAACCCTAAAACATGCTCCTTCATTCTTATAGATTAATGGCAAGATTGTAAAAAAATGAAAAGTAGTAGCTCAACCTCCCTTAATGGGTTGGTTCCTCCTCCGACATTTACTTGTAATTATATAGACATCTTAACTTCAAGTTTTAAGTTTGTCTCAAACATTTAGTTTCTAGCACTTAAGTATACTTCCTTGTATATGTGTTCTTAGGTTTCTCTGTCTCCATCCTATTCCCCTCATCAAGGGGGCGCTTCTACTATTTTATTATGGGTTTTTAAAATCTTAATCATTGGTTATTTTGGGTTCTTCATTACTCCTCTTGGATTGGATTACTACATCTTATGGTAGTCTAGATTTCAACATTTTGGCTTTGGTCGAGATTCCTTTCTAACCCTCCCCCATTAAAGAATGATAAAAAATTATGGGGTAGGAGGGACATCCTTCCATTTAGGGCATTTATTCTTAGAATTTTTTTGCATTGGGTATTCATGTTCTTCTTGTGACTTAATAGTTGGTGTTCGTTATTATTGTTTCACATGTATAATTTTGGATATTTGAAAATATTTATCATTTTTCTTGTAGGAGAATAACACAAACTAGGTGGGATTAGAAGCTTAGCCCCCTCTCTTTCAAATAAATATGCAGTTGCTTGTTGTGTGCATTTTCCTCTTATGGTTTCAAGTGGCATTATTAAGACATATATTTAGGTGTTTTTTAACCCACTCAGGGAAATCAAAACACTTCTCTGCTCATAGCTACGTCTCCCAATGTGGAAAGGAAAAAGTTAGTATATAAATCATTATTTTTTTTAATTTTCCATCTATAATTTTGCGTTGCACAGAAACAAAAATCAATTTAGTCATTTACTTATTGTATTTTCTAATGAGGTTAATTTAAAGAGGAAATAAATCAATATTTGTTTATTTATTTCTTTGCTTTGATCGATTACTATTGGATTAGTCTAAAATGGGTCTAAAATTGTATCGGGACAAGAAAAAAGACTTCCCTCCAATTATAGTTCACATGATGGAAATAAATCCTAAACTTGCTTAACTTCCTTTGGTCATTTCCCTTGCATGTTTTCTTAGCTTCATCTAAAAGCCAAGTGGTGACATCATACTTACTAAGATTAGTAATCCTATCTTAAATAGCATCATTTGGCATAGTTTAGGCCTTTGATTAAGCGTTGCATACCCAACCTGCTATGTACTCGTGCTGCGGTGACGAGGTACTCCAAAAACATACCCAATTGCCTATTTAAACTATAATCGGCATTATAGCATAGAACTTATAGGCCATTATAATTTAGTAGCAAAAATAACATTGCCTATTATAATTCATTACCCATATACATATTTGGCCAATTCAACACATTAACTGTATTTTATGATTAAACATGGAATAATAACATCTATACCTGCGGAATCATGGGAGCATACACGCCAAAGCTTTCCCATAAAAACAATTGCATTTCTTTTATGGTTCTAGAATCTTATATGATACCCACAATGCCAATTACAACCACTTGACATAATTGACAATTAATTTAATTAATAGAGGTATAAATATTCCCTTTGCATTACAAAATGATAGTTGTAGTAACCTTAAAATTTGCATTTGATTTTTTTTTTCCTAGACTTGTATGTACATGAGAAAGCATATAATTCTCATTTACAGGAATACCCACAAGCTTTATTTATCAACATATAATATTAAATACCAAATTACGTTGCACATGGAAAAAAATATATGGGAGCACTTTTTACTCCCATTCATATGCAACAACTTATGTAGGTGTCCCTGTGCTACGCATTAAAACAACAGGGGTGAATATACTAGTTATGGCTTTGGTTCTTCTCACTCAACCCAAATTCTAAAAATATTAGCTACAAAATTAATATTTCAACCTCTTCATCCTACAACAATTCCATCAAGCGACATCTCTTCCCCCTTAGACCTGCATAACACAAGGAATGTGATCTCCTTATCTACTAAATAATCCCCTAAGTTATCCCCCTTCCCCCCAATGCTCTAATATGGGTTGGTTAGGAATCACTACTACTACTATGAACTAAGGAATCTTAGTTGTAATTATCTTAAGCTCTGACTCAATCATTATCTATGAAATCAGTCATAATATTCCCACTCCAACTAGAATGCAAACTTAATGCCAACACTAGCATAGAAATGATAAAAAGAATGAAACATCCAGAGGTTTAGTGACTACCTTCCTCAAATCTTGTGTCAATACTAAGCTTTCATTGGGAGCATATGGTTTCACGTAATGCTTTGGAAAATAGAAATGTGAGACACAAGAAACAAAGGATATGAAGGTTTGGGGAATATACACTTGTAAGTAGCAATAAAATAATATCTCTCGGCTCCCCTTACTTCCCTATACATTAGTTCTTGCACACATGGTACTCCTAGGAAGTTATGACCTCAGGTACACATTTATTATGCTATAATTATTCTATATTAATTCCGATACAATTGTAATAGCTCTGGTGAAAATTCCATGTAATAAAAGTTAAGAAAGGAAAAATAATAACCATGGTTAATCTGAATTGGATCCTAGAACACTCTCTAAGTTTTCATGAATTCTTAAAAATCATGCCAAAGTTTCAAAGTCTTATAAAAGATCAAGCTTATCAGAGATATCCTTGAAACAGTTGCAATTTGTGAACAACGCGGAGCAACGAGGACCCTCGGTCAAGCGCGCAGACCGTTAGCCCATGGTAACGCGCACTGCCACAAATTAGCAAAACCGAAGGTCAATTTAAGAAATAGGGGTAGTTTCTGATATGCGATTAGCGACACAAGTTGCTAATTGCATATCGCAGGGCAAACCCCTCAAAGAAGGAAAAGCCTCGAGTGCATGGACTCGAAAAATTATAAAATGCAACGAATATCGTGCCGATTCCGTTAGAAGCAGGGTCCCACAAAAACTGGTAGAATATGGGAAGGGCTTCGAGCGATAAGCGGTTTCAACCGAGTCCCGCCCGATGCCACACACGGGGTGCCACGTGTCCAGTGGAAGAGAGAGAAAACCACTCACATCGGACGGGTAAACACCATGTTACTTACCCGCCTGATATGAACGATGACCGTAGGATCTGGAGGCTCCATATCAATGGCGGAGACACGTTCTGATGGATGAAGGGATTTGACGGGGTCAACAGGCAGAGTTGTATAAAATTTGAAGTCTGATGTGGATGATGCGTTCGCAGAAGGTCGTGTTTTGCGGGTATTCTTGGAGTTAACGAAATAAATGACCATGTCCAAGAGAACTGACATTCATCCGTTACGAAATAGGTGGCCACCTCCCTGTGAGGCGTTATACAATGATGATTACGCAGAACAGAGGGATTCAAAATGGACGGAAGCAGGGGAACCAGAAAGTCGGGAAGCGGAAATGAACAGTCAAGAAGTAGATTGGCTTTAAAGTCACGAACTGACAGAGAAATAAGGAGGCAAGTTAAGAAAGCTAAGAGCAGAGAGAAGAAGCCGAATTGACTGTAGAAGCAAAGGCAACATCGAGCTAGAGTTAAGACAGAACCAGAGAGAGTCAGAGAGTCTGTATACTCCAGAAAGGGCTTGAGAGGTTCAAGCGAGCTCCTCTGTATATACCTGTCGTTTATGAGTCTCAGATTGGGCTCATACTGTCGTGACTAATAGAGGTCGAGAGTCAGGAAGTAGAGTCTGTGTACTCTATAGACTTGGGGGATCCAAGTATAGGGTTGTTGATTCATATCTGTTGTGTGAGACTCAAATTGAGCTCACTATTGTAAAAACTCTACTTTGAAAAACATAATAGAGAGACCACCACTGAACGTTGGACCAGGACATGTAGCCCAGCATATTGGGTGAACTCCTTATTAAACTTGTTGTGTTTATATGTGTTGCATGTTGTGTTTTCTTTAACTACTTCATTGCATGTGTATTTCGCAATCTTATCGATCTGTTGCATAAAATAACATAGGCACATCCATGCACATGAGTTGGTAATACCTTATTAATTGTCTTAGGTTTGAAGTGCGATGTGGACGATGCGTTGGCAGAAGGTCGTGTTTCGCGGGCATTCTTAGAGTTAACGGAATAAACGGCCATGTCCAAGAGAACTGACATTCATCTATCATGAAATAAGTGGCCACCTCCCTGTGAGGCATTATACAGTGATGATTATGTAGAATAGAGGGATTCAAAACGGACAGAGGCAGGGGAACCGGAAAGCTGGGAAGCGGAAACAAATAGTCAAGAAGCAGATTGGCTTTAAAGTCACAAACTGGCAGAGAAAGAAGGAGGCAGTTTAAGAAAGCTAAGAGTAGAGAGAAGAAGCCAAGCTAATTGTAGAAGCAAAGGCAGCATCGGGCCAGAGTTAAGATAGAGCCAAAGAGAGTCAGAGAGTCTATGTACTCCAAAAAGGGCTTGATAGGTTTAAGCAAGCTACTATGTATATGCCTGTCGTGTATGAGTCTCATATTGGGCTCATACTACTGTGACCAACAGAGGTCGAGAGTCAAGAAGGAGAGTCTGTGTACTCTAGAGACTTGGGGGATTCAAGTACAGGTTTGCTGATTCATATCTGTTGTGTGAGACTCAAATTGAGCTCACTGTTGTAAAAACTCTGCTTTGAAAAACATAATAGAGAGGCCACCACTGAAGGCTAGACCAGGAGACGTAGCCCAAGAGTATTGGGTGAACTCCTTATTAAACTTGTTATGTTTATGTGTGTTGCCTGTTGTGTTTTCTTTAATTGCTTCATTGCTTGTGTATTTCGCAATCTTATCAATCCATTGCACAAAATAACATAGGCACATCCATGCACATGAGTCGGTAATACCTTATTAATTGTCTTAGATCAATTTCAGATCAAGTGGTATCAGATCTCTAGGTTGCTGAGGTTAGACAAGCTTGTGCTGGATTCTTTTATTGAATGCTAACTAGATCAAAGCTTAAATTAGGAGGAGGAGAATTGGCCACATTTAATCCAGAAATTGGTAGAGTCTATACTAGGGGGGAAATGTCAGAAGAAAGTCCCTTGGAATCAGACTCCCAGTTCATGGATAGTTTCTTGACCATGAGAGCCATGGTAGAGGAAATGTATAGAGAATTTAAGAAAGGTAGAGATGAAGATTCATCAAACTCCAAACAAGATAAAGGAGCAGAAGAATCTCTCCTCAATGACCATTCTAAAGGCAAAGGGAAAGAAGAAAAGCTTCGCACACCTCCTAATAGCCCTGAAATTAAAAAAAGAAGACATCTTTGATTAAATTAGATGTTAAATTTGATTTGCTGATATATGATGGAGAGTTGAATGCAAAGAAGCTAGATAATTGGATTAGACAGATTGATGTGTATTGCAGGGTGCAGAGCATTGATTCAAACAGAAGTAAGATTCAGCTGGCCAACCTACACCTCGGAGCCACTGCCTTGGTATGGTGGGAAGGCAGGACACAAGTTGACATGAAGAAGCATTGTAAAATCCTTTCTGTCTGGAGTGAATTTGTTTATGCAATTAAAAAACAATTCTATCCACTAGCTTATATGCAGCAAGCTATGATGAGTTGGCAAACTCTTCGCCAATTGAAAGGGCAAAGTGTACAAAGTTACACCCAAGAATTTAGGAAAAGAGCTTTGATTCTAGGCATTTCTTTAGACTCACCTGAAACTCTGCTGAAGTATATAAGTGGTCTACATAGTTATTTGAGACATATCATTCTCATGTTTAATCCTACTAGCATAGATGAGGTATATGTTCAGGCTACACATCTAGAGGCTAGTGGCAAGAATGTGAACCCAGAAGTTGGGGGATCATCAAAACCCATTGCAAGAAAGAACAAGGAAAAGAGAAAGTAGAAATGGAAAGAGAGGAAGGCAAACACTGTACAAAAGACCAAACCTTCATGCACTCACTGCAAGAAGGATGGGCATGATGATGAAAACTGTTGGATTCTGCATCCAGAGCTGAAACCCAAGAAGTATGATGGAAAAAAGAAGAAGATTGCTGCAGCTATTCAGAAGGATTTGGGATCAGACTCAGGGGATGAAACAACAATCACAACCACAGGTATACAAGGTAAAAATTCTGAAGCATCTACTAGTAATTCTGCACAAACTATTGATAGTGAAGAAAATGAGAGAAGAAGACATGATCTTTTTCATATTAGAGTTATTTCCAAGCATCAAAAGATTGATACTTTATTTGATAGTGGTTCACAAGTAAACTTAATTTCTGAAGCAATTGTAAAGAAACTGGGATTACTAACCACACCTCACAAGAAGCCATATCCATTGGGCTGGTTATGTGATAAAGCAAAGCTACAAGTGACTAGACAATGTAAACTTAGGTTTTCTTTTGGGTCAGCATTTGTAGATGAGGTTGAGTTAGATGTTGTTCCCTTGGATATATGTGGAATTGTTTTGGGAAGTCATTACTTGTATGATAGGAAAGCAATTTTCTATAGAGCTTAAAATAAGTATCAACTTGTTAAATATGGAATTGAATATACTGTAAGAGCTCATAAACTCAAGAATAATTATACTCTCATAAACTCAGGGTAGATGAAAAGAATTGTAAATTCATGCAAATAATTTTTACTGATTGTTGTAAAGGAAAAGAAACTTGATAAAACCAATATATTTGAAGGTTGTGATGCTAAACAGCAAGCTGATTTAGAAAAAGTTGTTTCAGAATGATATACTATTTCAAGAACCTAAAGGTCTACCACCCAAAAAGGAAATAGTACATGATATTAATTTGCAACAAGATGCTCCATTGTCTAACATCAGAATGTACAGGTTGTCCACTTTAGAGAATGCAGAAATCAAGAAGCAGGTATAGGCGCTGCTCAAGAAAGGGTTCATAAGACCTAGCACATCGCCATGTGGGTCTCCAATTGTCTTGCTGAGAAAGAAAGATGGCTCATGGAGAATGTGCATTGATTACCGAGCACTGAATAAGATAACGATAAAAAATCGTTATCCCCTTCCTCGCATAGATGATCTACTAGATCAGTTGAAAGAAGTTGTTTACTTTTCCAAGTTGGACTTACATAGTGGCTACCATTAGGTCAGAGTTGCAGAGCAAGATGCATGGAAGACTGCTTTCAAAACAAAGCAGGGATTGTATGAGTGGTTAGTTATGCCTTTTGGCTTAATTACTGCTCCTGCTACTTTCATGAGAGTAATGAATGATGTACTCAGGCCTTTTATTGATGATTTTGTCATTGTATATTTAGATGACATTCTTATATTTAGTAAAACATGGGAGGAACATTTGAAGCATGTAAAGTAGACTCTAGATGTTTTGAAAAGAGAAAATCTTTATGTTAAGCTATCAAAATGTGAATTTGGCAAAACATCTTTGAATTATTTGCGTCATATTGTAGGGGGTGGTGAATTGAAGATAGATCCCTCTAGAGTTGTAGTCATTATAAACTGGCCTAAACCCAAATCTACTACAAAAGTTAGACGCTTCCTAGGAGCAACACAATATTGGAGAAAGTTTATTTCTAACTTTTCCTTGATTGCAGCTCCCTTACATGCTTTAACAGGATTGAACAAGGTGTTTTAGTGGGAAGGCAAACAACAGAAAGCCTTCGACACCTTAAAAGAAAAGATTAGTACAACACTAGTACTAGCACTGCCTGATCTTCAAAGACCCTTTGAGATTGAAACAGATGCCAGTGACTATGCCATGGGAGCAATGTTGATGCAGCACGATAAACCCATTTGTTATCATTCTGACACATTTAATTCCACAGTGGTTAATTATCCCACATATGATAAAGAATTGTATGCATTAGTACAAAGTGTGAAAAAGTGGAAACACTATCTAATGGGCAAAGAGACAGTTATACATACTGATCATCAACCACTTCAATATTTACACTCACAAACTAAGTTGTAGCAATCAAGACACTATAGGTGGATGGGTTTTCTACAACAGTTTCGTCTTATCATCAGATATAAAAAGGGCATACACAATAAAGTTGCAGATATGTTGTCCAGACTAATCATAAATGCATCTACTATACTTAAGCATAATTCAGTATTGCATGAAAGCTACATTGAACAATATGCTCAAGATATAGATTTCAAAGATGTATATGCAACTTTAAGTCATGACAAACAAGTAGAAGAATTGGATTATCATGTTAAGGACCAACTCTTGTATCATTTTGGAAAGTTATGCATTCCTCAAACCGAAAGAGTAAAGATAATTCGAGAAGCACACACTTCTCTAATATCAGGTCACTTTGGTGTAAGTAAAACAATTGAACAGTTGCAAATATTTTGTTATTGGCCAAAAATGCATGAAACAATTTCTAGATATGTAAGAGGGTGTACCATGTGTGCTAAAAGCAAGCCCAGCAATATAAAACTAGGCTTGTACACTCCACTACTAGTTCCATCTCATCCTTGGGAAAGTGTTTCCATGGACTTTGTTGGGGGATTGCCTAAATCTAGAAAAAGTCATGACTACTTATATGTTGTTGTGGATAGGTTCAACAAAATGTGTATTTTAATACCTTGTAACAAACAAATTACAATTGAACAAACAACAAAGTTGTTCTTTTAGCATGTATGGGTTCATTTTGGATTACCCACTTCCATTGTATCTGATCGAGATTCCCGATTTGTTGGGAAATTTTGGTCGAGTCTCTAGGAATTGATGGACACCATACTGAAGAAGAGCACAACCTTTCATCCACAAGCAGATGGCCAAATAGAGGTGGTCAACCAGACAGTGATCCAGTTGCTCAGTGGATATTGCAGCAAGCATCCCAAGCTTTGGGATGAACATTTGTGTTATGTGCAACATGCTTACAACAGTGCTAAACATTCTTCTACACAGAGATATCCTTTTGAGACTTGTTTTGGTTTTGTACCAAGGTCTCCCTTGGATTTTGTCTTTGGTAAATACATAGCGATTGATGGACACAGTGATGTGGACAAGGCAACCAAGTTCATTGAACAAATCCAAGAGATTCACTAGGTAGTATAGGAATAGCTGGAAAAGAGCCAAGCCAAGTACAAGGCAAGGCATGATAAGCATCAGAATGAGCATAGTTTCCAAGTTGGTGATCAAGTTTGGCTATATATCAACAAAGACAGAATGCAAGGTGAAGGTAAGAAGCTGAAGCCAATAAGGTATGGACCTTTCACGATACTTGAGAAAATTGGTGAAAATGCTTTTCGCCTTGATTTGCTAGCTTACATGCACATCTATTTAGTAGTTAATGCAGAAAGCTTGAGACTATTTGAACCTTAATTGATTGAAGATCCAGAAGAGCAAAGTCAATTGCCTTCTATTGATGATCTATTGCCTGAATATCTCAATGAATTGCAGGAAGACACAGTTTTGGACAAGAAGGTGAGAACTACGCGTAGAGGGGATGTTGAGTACCTTAGAATTAGACTCAAGGGTTCAAAACCAAGTAGTGCAAGATGGATAGAAATTGGGCAAGCGAGGAATCTATATCCTCACTTGATTGATGCTTAAAAACTAACTTTTGGTGGTCAAAAATCTTTTTTAGTGGGAAGTCCGTGATCTGAATTGGATCCTAGAACACTCTCTAAGTTTTCATGAATTCTTAAAATCATGCCAAAGTTTCAAAGTCTTATAAAAGATCAAGCTTATCAGTGATATCCTCGAAAAAGTTGCAATTTTTGAACAATGCAGAGCAACGAGGACCCTCGGTCAAGCGCGTAGACCGTCAGCCCATGGTAACGCGCGCTGCCACAAATTAGCAAAACCAGAGGTCAATTTAAGAAACGAGGGTAGTTTTTGATATGCGATTAGCGACAACAGAGCAAACCCCTCAAAGAAGGAAAAGCCCTGAGCGCCCAGACTCAAAAAGTTATAAAATGCAACAGATATCACGCCGATTCTGTCATAAGCGGGGTCCCACAAAAAACCAGTAGAATATCGGAAGGGATTTGAGTGGTAAGCGGTTTCAATCGAGTCCTGCCTAATGCCACACACGGGGTGCCACGTGTCCGGCGGAAGAGAGATAAAACCGCTCACATCGGACGGGTAAAACGTCATGTTACTTACTCGCTCAATATGAACGATGACCGTAGGATCTGGAGACTCCAGATCAATGGAGAAGACAGGTTTTGATGGATGACAGGATTTGATGGGGTCAACAGGCAGAGTTGTATAAGATTTGAAGTCCGATGTGGACGATGCGTTGGCAGAAGGTCGTGTTTCATGGGCATTCTTGGAGTTAACGGAATAAACGACCATGTCCAAGAGAACTGACATTCATCTGTTATGAAATAGGTGGCCACCTCCCTGTGAGGCATTATACAGTGATGATTACGCATAATAGAGGGATTCAAAATGGACAGAGGTAGGGGAACCAGAAAGCCAGGAAGCGGAAACGAACAGTCAAAAAGTAGATTGGCTTTAAAGTCACGAACTGATAGAGAAAGAAGGAGGCAAGTTAAGAAAGCTAAGAGCAGAGATAAGAAGCCGAGTTGACCGTAGAAGCAAAGGCAACATCGAGCCAGAGTTAAGACAGAGCCAGAGAGAGTCAGAGAGTTTGTATACTCTAGAAAGGGTTTGAGAGGTTCAAGCGAGCTCCTCTATGTATGCTTGTCGTGTATGAGTCTCAGATTGGGCTCATACTACTGTGACCAATAGAGGTCAAGAGTCAGGAAGGAGAGTCTGTGTACTCTACAGACTTGGGGGATCCGAGTACAAGCTTGCTGATTCATATCTGTTGTGTGAGACTCAAATTGAGCTCACTGTTGTAAAAAATCTGCTTTGAAAAACATAATAGAGAGGCCACCACTGAAGGCTGGACCAAGAGACGTAGCGCAAGAGTATTAGGTGAACTCCTTATTAAACTTGTTGTGTTTATATGTGTTTCCTGTTGTGTTTTCTTTAACTACTTCATTGCCTGTGTATTTCGAAATCTTATCGATCCGTTGTACAAAATAACATAAGCACATCCATGCACATGAGTCGGTAATACCTTATTAATTGTCTTAGATCAATTTCAGATCAATGGTTGATGGGACACTTATTCCAAGATGAATGTTGGGGAAGACATCCTAGTGTGGGTGTTCATTTGGTTATTAATGGCTAAGGAAATTGGCAAAGGCAATGGCAAAGGCAAAATGACATTTATTTATGAAAATAATGGATATTAGGAGAAAAAGGAGGTGAAAGGTCACAAGTTGCATGTGAGGAGAAAAATGAAGAAGAATAATGGAAAATGAAGAAAATAAAGGCCTCATTCATAAAAATGCTTCTAAGGATCAGTTGGTAACCTTTTATGAGTTCAGTTTTGGAGTTCTCTCATTATTCTCTCTTTCTCATACTCTTGGATACTTGGAGCACTCTTGGAGGGTGTGGCATACTTGGATTTTTGGAGCAAGAAGGCAAAGGAAAGCAAGAAAGTGTAAGAGGAAACTGGGATCAACAACTACAAACAAGATTTGCTACAGGTACCGAGTTGAATGTATGTTTTCCTCACTAGTTTTGGCATGCATGGCATATGCATGCGGTTTGTTGGTTGTGATATGTCATTGGCATGGAGGATGGCCAAGATTGAAAATGGATTGCCTAGGCTTGCCATTTCTTGGATAACCATGGAGATTGTGGTTTCATTTCATTGTTTTGTTTTGGTTGGTTCTCATGTTTCCTTAGCTTGGCTTGAGTTACTATTTCTTGGAGCCTTGGTTGGACAAATGCTCTGGAGCCCTGTAGCAACTTAGGTTGAGTTACTAGTCCCATAGCCTTGGTTGGAAAAATGATTTGGAGCCCTTGGTGGGTTGAGTTACTAGTCTTGGAGCCTTGGTTGGAAAAAACGTTCTAGAGCCCTAGAAGGCTTGGATAGAGATCGATCCGATGATGGTTTTGTGATGTCTGATCATGAGGTGGAATCACTATTTGATGGGTTGAGGTGGATGGCCTCTGGAAGTGCTGGATGGTTTTGGATTGATGTGTTCATTCATGATTGGAATATGGAAAGGGGGTGAATGAATGAAGAGAGATTTGTCTCAGCATTCTACGGTCGGGTTGAACATGGAAGTCCCATCTTGGGTTTGGGTTTTGCATCATCAATATGAGATTATTTCTCCTTTTATTTCGATGAATATTATACTAGTTTATATGTGGATCATATGGTTGTGATTTCATTGGTATATCTACTGCTATTATGCTGGTTATGTATGTGTTTGATGACAATATCTATGTATGGATCTCCTCATGTTTTCACTGGTAAATGAATGAACAATGTATCTATGACCTAATGGATGAAATGGAAGTTGATGTATTGAGACATCAATGCTTCTTAGCGGTTCTCAACTAAGTATGAGATCCCTATGCTCAGATCTGTTGTTTACACCTGTAGATTACATATTCATGATATGTTTGACAAAATGCCTGTCATGGCTAGTAGGGGTCCAATCAAGGTCTTATTCAAGTGATTGCATTTGTACTGTCATTTCTATGTTATTTTACTATTCTTAAGCTGTCATTCAATTATGGGCAGTGACCTGGGCTTTGGACCTAAGAAAGTGGCTCAAATTCCAAGGACGTTGGCACAACCTTGTGAAAAATAGTCCTTGGACGCTGGCTTGTAGGCCTGTGAGAGCGTCTAGAGGTCCCTAGATGTTGGTATGCCCATAGCATGAGAGCGTCCTGAGGTCAAGTGGTCCAAAATCTCAGTGGGACCTAGGGGTTGATTGGCAGCAAGGTTGGATTGGTTCTTGAGGCTTCTAATGTTGATGTTGAATGTTTGTATGGTGTGTTTCCATCAGTTCCACTTCCTTAACATGACTTAGGAGGCTGATTCATATCATAGTGGCCTATCATTGCATGTTTACCCCAATTGGTCGGTTTCTTGGGTAGATGTAGGAGGAAGGTATTACAGAGTGGTATCAGAGCATGGTTCACCCCTCAGACTGGACGGGTTGTGTGTTGGTCATGCATGCATGTTGGTCATGTGTGTCTCTTATGCTTGCATTCCATGCGCTTGTTGCATTTGCATGATGTTGATCATGGTTGTAGTGATGTCATCATGTGGAGGTTGATGTTGTTATTGTGTAGTGCATCGTCATAAGTGTATGAATAGTTAAATGTTGTTATATGTTGCTTGCATGTATCATTCTATATGCTTGGTTACATTCTCGTATGTTTGGTTACATTCTTGTATGCTTGGTTACATGTGTTATTCTTGTAGGTTTGGTTACAAGTATTGTTCGTTTATGCTTGATTACATTTGTTTATGCATGTGTGTGGTTGGTTACACATTGCTTATGCATGTTAATGTTTGCATATGGTCAAGTATACAATGATGTAATGGTTGTCATCATGCATGAGGTTGTGGTACGCGTTGTTGATAAGGTCATGCATTGATGATTAGACCCTAGCTCGAATGATGGTTGCATGGTTATATGCTTATGTGTTATGTTTCTATATATTGTCATGACTATGTTGTACATGTATCACGCTAATTTGTTGACCTTCTAGACAAGGTATCCTCCCTGAGCTATACTAAGGTACATTGGTTTATTGTGATTTGGTTTAGCTGACATGATATACCTTACTGGAAGAATATCAAATGGCTAGCAAGATGGTAGACTACAAAGACTCTCCCTATGAATCAAATGAGCAATATGGTGTTGGGAATTATTTTGATTTGGCAGATACATTGAGAAGCTTAAAGGAAGAAATAAGGGGTTGTAAGGCAGATAATGACATAATCATATAGGCACATGAGAAGATAGCAGAGGTAAATGCAGTGATACTTCAGAGTTTGTTAGATTTGCAGCGATAGGGACCACTTCAGATCAACCATGAACAGGAGGAAAAAACTAATGGGCCATATGGTAGTAGGTCGCATGGTGGTCACAGGTCAGATAAAGATGGCACGGTTGGAGATGATAGATGTTGGAAAATTCGGATAGGAGAAGGGATATACATAGGTACCATTCTAGTTCTAGTTCTGACAGGCATGATGATCGATATCGTTATCATCCATACAAGAGGAGTGATAAGGGATACTTGCCAGATGAGTTTAAGAAATCAAATCCACCAACATTTGATGGAGAGATAAAGAAATTATAGGATGTAGAGGCATGGTTTCTTGGTATGAATAAGTTCTTCACATTGCATGATTATTCAAAGAACATGAAAGCCAGAGTACCTACATTCAGTCTCAAAGGTAAGGCAGACATATGGTGGGAAGATGTGAAGAATGTTAAGGGTATACATGAAGAATACTTGATTTGGAATGAGTTTGAGCTGCTATTCAAAAGGAACTACCTATCAGAGAGATACTTTGATGACAGGGAAAAGGAATTATAGAGTTGAGGATGGGATCTATGACAAATGATGAGTACACTAGCAAGTTCTTGGAGCTACTGAGGTATGTGCCTTACCTCAAGGAGGAGAAGGCCAAGATTCAGAGATTCACTAGTGAGTTACCAATGGCATTCAAGGATAGGATTGAGTTTGATGAGTCTAGATCATTGGAGGAGGCCATATGAAAGCTAAAATATTGTTACGAATAATAGAAGCTAAGCCACACTGGAAGGGTAATGCAAAGAAAAAAGGAAAATGGGACAAGAAGTGAGTAAGACCACATGATTCAGGTAATAAAGAGAACGATGCACCACCTAATAGGTTCAATTCATCAGACAGAGGACAGGGACATCGATCTAGGGAGAAGAATAAGGAGCTTGTGTGGTGTTGGAATTGTGGAGGAGATCATCGTAGGAGGGATTGTCCACAATATTAGGGTGGTAGGCCTCAGATATACAATGGACATGATGCGTAGACTGTTGGGGATGTTGGTAAGAGTGTTCCTTGTATTTATGCAACATTGGATTTAAAACAGGCAGACCGTCAAGCATCTATCATTGAGATGGATGGTAAGCTTTATGATCAAGTTATTTCTATTTTGATTGACCCTGGATCTAATTATAGATATTTTGGTCCTGACTTGGTGGATAAGTGTGGTTTGAGTAAGGAATTGCATGCATAATCTTGGTTAGTTCAGTTGGCTATAGGTACAAAGAAGCGAGTTCATCATTGGGTAAGAGCTTATGCATTTGATTTGAATGGTATGTCCACAACAACACATTTGAATGTATTACCGTTGGGATTACACAATATGTTGTTGGGAATGGATTAGTTTTACCTTCATATAACCAAGGTGGATTATTATGAATAAGCTATTGAGTGCTTGGATGACAATGGGGAACAAAGAGTCTTACAGGGTAAGAAGAAAGCCACATCAGTTAGGATGGTGATAGTTATGCAAGAATAGTGTAGTTTCTGAAAAGGGTGTTGTGTTATTTGCAGTACACATTTCTAGTGACAAGGATAAGGAAGTTGAGGATGTAGATGTTTTGAGCAGGTA
This sequence comes from Pinus taeda, assembly GCA_000404065.3. Lineage (NCBI taxonomy): Eukaryota > Viridiplantae > Streptophyta > Pinopsida > Pinales > Pinaceae > Pinus > Pinus taeda. Next base: position 97,851 of record APFE031501910.1, on the reverse strand, counting down.
CCTAGTTCTACAACAGTTTCAGGATGTATCTCCTGAGCACATTACATAGTTTCCACTTCACAGGGAGGTAGACTTTTCCATTGAGTTGGTGCTAGGGGGAACTCCAACATCAAAAGCACCTTATAGGATGAGCACACATGAGTTGGTAGATTTGAAGCTATAGTTGAAGGAAATGTTGGACAAGGGGTACATTAGGCCAAGTGTATCACCTTGGGGCGCACCAATATTACTTGTGAAGAAGAAAGATGGTACTCTTAGATTATGAATTGATTGCAGGTAGTTGAATAAAGTAACCATCAAGAACATGTATCTGTTACCGAGGATTGATGACTTGTTTGATCAGTTGAAGGGAGAAACAATGTTCTCGAAGATTGATATTGGATATGGGTATCATCAGGTACGCATCAAAGAGGACATTTACAAGACAAATTTCCAGACCAGGTATGGGCATTATGAGTTTGTTGTGGTTCCATTTTTGTTAAGTAATACTCCAACTACAATTATGTGCTTGATAAATAGTGTGTTGTGCCCATATTTGGATAAGTTTGTTATTTTGTTCATTGATGACATATTGGTATATTCTAAAAATGAGGAAGTGCATGACGAGCATTTAGTAGGAATGTTGAGGTTTTTGAGAGAGCATCAGTTGTATGCTAAGCTCAGTTAGTGTAGTTTCTTTCAGACTAAGGTACATTACTTGGGGCATGTTGTCTCCAAGGAGGGCATTACAGTAGATCCAGAAAATATAAGGGCCATCATGGAGTGGGTAGCTCCTATGACTGTAGATGAGGTGAGATATTTCATGGGGTTGGCAGGTTATTATAGGAGGTTCATTAGGAACTTCTCACAGATTGCTTATCCTATCACATCGTTGCAGAGGAAAGGTAAGAAGTTAGAATGGACAGAGGAGTGTGAGGATAGTTTTGAGAAGCTTAAGCAGTTGTTGACACATGCACCAGTGTTAAAGATTACAAATCCTAACAAAGAATTTGTAGTATGCAAAAATTCTTGAAAGAAAGGAATTGGTGGAGTCCTTATGCAGGATGGACAAGTGGTATGCTATGAGTCACAAAAATTGAATGAGCATGAAAAACACTACCCCACATATGATCTTGAATTAACAATGATCATACATGCATTGAAGATGTGGAAGCACTACCTTCTGGGTAAGAGTTTTGTGTTCATGAGTGATCATAGTGGTTTGCAGTATTTATTTGACCAACTGAATCTGAATGGTAGGTAGGCTCGGTGGTTGGCTATGATTAGTGAGTTCGATTTCAAGATTAGATATATCAAAGGTAAAGAGAACATGGTGGAAGATGCTCTTAGCAGGCAGATACAAGTAAATCACTTAGCAGCTAGGAGATCCCATGGAACAAACTTACAAGATAGGATCTTGTAGGCAGGTCAACAGGAAGTTAGATATATGGAGATTATGCACAGGTTGCAGTAGAGTACAGGTACAAGTATAGGTTGTTAGTGTCAGTCTTGTTAGCCTGTCACCTGGATCAAATATGATTTTACTATGCTTGTCCAGACTATCAATTTTTTATTTATTTATTTATTTTATTTATTTTATTTTATTTTATGCTACTAGGTTTACACAACAAAATTTGGTCATTGTTTGGTCAATCTAAAGATGAAGTCAATCTTTTGGAAATTCACTCATGCTGGTCACCTATCACACTTACGGATGTGTCGTAATAAAAATGGGTCAGTCATCATCATCATTCCATTTGGTCTCAGGTCATTCATTACGTCGCTAGGATTTCCAAGGTCCATCATTTTCATGAAAAAAGCCAGCAATGAATAAAACATGAAAAATAACTCTTGAGAATTGATTTTTGAATTTTCACACATTACTCATATTGTCATGTTCAAAAAGTTCCAGAAGAAGAAGCTCCAAGACTCAGGAAAGTAAAAAGCAGCTCAGGTTTTCATTGGTAAAGGTAACTCTGTTTTCATAAAGTGAAAAATCGGTTTTTAAAGGAGGACGTGTCCCATTTCTTAAAAAAAGGGAAGTGAAGTAACTTTCCTTATATAAACTCAAAAGCCCCCAAACTCCATTTACCTCCTATTCACTCTTTATTATCGAGCTATCCCGTCCAAGTGAGAAAAAAAATCAGTTTAATAGGTAAATTTGGCAAAAAAATTCAGGCGTTGTGGTGCGCTCAGGAGGCCAGCGCTGCGCTCAAAAGAACTGCGTTGCGCTTTGGTGCTGCACTCAGGAACACTGCGCTACGCATAAGACAGAGAGCCTAGAAATCCTTCAAAACTCTCGCAAATCTCAATTTTTCACTTGCAAGATTGATTTTATTGACTTCTAAGCAAAGGGACAAGTAAGTACACCATCATTATCCCTCTTTTGCTTTTCCAAATTTATCTCATGTCAATGATTCTTCAAGTTAGGGTTTGTAGTGAAATTTGCATGGGAAATGATAGGGTCAAAATGGCCATCTTTATTTTTGGTTTCTAAAACATGTAAAATGATATCCTAAACCCGCATACATGTTTAATAAGCCATTTTAACCATTTTACCCACCTCAAAACAAATTTTTAACACTCAAAAAGCAAAACCCTAGCTCATTCCTAGAGGTTTTTGAGCAAGTTTCATTATAAATCTTATTGTTTGCACTTGCAAGCAAATCATTCTTCCACTGTTTATCCACTCATTTTCATCAGCTTCCAAAGTCCATTTCACCTTTCCGAAGACCCCTCCATCATTTTGTCAAAAACCACCTTCATATCACTTCATTTCAATTCACACCTCACATTTTATCTTTCGTTGCCTGTTGCTAGGAATTTGTCTCATCATGGAGGCAGAATATTTGCCAGTGAGAAAAAGACAACATAAATGAGGGAAGATCCTCAGATATGAACCATCAGACTGTAATACAATAAACTCCTATCCTTTCATCAAACTTTGCTTTGAGGATGTCCATTTCCTGGAATTTTTAAAAGGGTGAGCGAGGTGGGATTTCACGAGCAATTAACAAATTGGGTGGAAACTGAGATGAAAGGAGAAACTGATGTCATTGCTGGTGTTGAGTTCAGTTTTTTAGCGACCTCCATCTCACTTGCAACAGGGTTACCGGACAGTGGCGAATATTGGTTCAAAGGAATGAACCTAGATCTTGAATACTACAAGCCTTTCTTAAAGATGCCATACAGAGAAACACATACTCACCTTATTCTTTTCAGATATTTATTTGAGAAATATGCCCCTTTGATGAAGACTGTCATGAGGTTCTTCACTTGTGAAGGTAGATTATCTAGGTTGTATGCTTATCATATTCACCTCTTGATGCATTTCACCTCTCAAAAGCCACTCAACATGTGTAACTATCTATTAAGTAGCATTTCCAAAATGTCTGAAAAAATACAATTGAAGGACAAAAAGCACTCCCAAGCTTGTTTCATCATAGTCTAATCAAAGCCATTGTCCTTTACCAGTTGGCAGAGAAAGGTATGGCTTGGGAAGCCTTTTTGGAAACAACCCTAAAATGGCATGAAGCAAATGCAACATCTCAGTCTCCAATTGTGCCAAAACAGAAAACAGAGGTGGGGTCCTCTAGAAAAATAGTGGAGAAGACTCAACTACCCAATCCTGAGGTGACTAAAGTGTATAATAAAGTACAGAGGCTTGTGTTTTCTTCTCATAGAGAGAAAGGGGCCAAGCCTTTTTCATCAACAAAGCATGAACCAACAACAAAAGAGAAAGACACAGTTGAGCATGAGTTTGAACTGGTTGATTCAGAGGCTGAGGATCAGACTTCAAACATGCGACAGACAATCAAGTATAAGGAATATCAAATCAAGGAGCTATCAATCAATCGCGAAAGAGAAAAATATGTCATATCATTCCTTGAACAGGAAAATAGTCAGATCAAAGCAAAGGAGTTGATCCTAGAAAAGAAAAAGGCCAAATTATTGCAGAAACTTGGCAAAGGTAAGGAGATCATGGACTCAAGCGAGCCTAAACCACCAAAGGGGAAAGGAAAGAGGAAAATACCAAGAACAAGAGGCCTCAGGAGAGCTTTGCAAGAAGAGCAAGAACAAATTCTGTTGAATGAGGACCTTGACCTAGAGGATAAGATTGCCCTTGAGGTTCATCAAGATAAGGAATATTGGCTAAATAGGGTAAACAAACACTTGGAGAAGCTCCTTGAGAAGGAAAACAGGGATAATCAGTTGCTCAGACACATGGTGAATCACTACCAAGCTCAAAACATGATCGCCAATGTCAAAGTAAAGCAACTTGAAAATAAGCTCAAGGAGGCCAAAAAAGACCAAAAGGATGAGTGAAACTTGGAGATGATTGCTGAAGCATCTATTAAGCTTTAAAAAACATGCTTTTACACCTTCCATCCTATTTTGAGAAAATTCCGAACACATTAAGGTTTTTGAGAAAATTTGGTCTAAATTCATAAATTTAACTCCTCTAGAAGGCGCTGTGCTTTTTCCTCAGGCCTCCATTTGAGGAAAAGTCTACATTTTTGGAAATATCTAGCCATCCTCTAAAAACCCATTTGCTTAGATTTTGTAGAGGTGGCTTGGTTTTGGAGAAAAAGGCAGAAAAGTGGCGAAAAACTAGCATTCTAAACCATTTTTTGACAGGCGCTGCGCTTCTGGAGCGACCTTGGGAGAATTGATTTTTGAAGGCCTTCCCATGGTCAAAATTACAAAATTCAATATGTTATGGAAACTAGACTTGAAGGGATAGTTGACTGTTCTCTCAGTTTTGCAGTTTGACCCCAGGAAGGCACCTCAAAATCAGCTCAAATTCGGTGCTGCGCTTCTGCGCTTTTTTGTGTTTTATTTGGAAAATTTCACTATGTAAAATTTCTAGTTTCTAGTTTGACTCAGTAAAAGTCAAGATTCTCTATGTAATGGCACTAGTTTTGAGGCTATGTGATGTAGGCATGAATACATGTACATCATAGGTTTCTTTTTATGTTTATTAGGACTCATAAAAGAAGCAAACTCCTAAACAAACTCTCCATGAAATGTTTGAGTTTCACCTTCTCACTCTCACCTGTTGGTTGAGAGAATCTTGGAGTGGGTTCCTGCACCAAGGAATTCGACTCCTAAAGGTGGGAAAGTGGTCTAGGAGAGTCTATATGTATCATTTCTCTTTCAGAGAGAATGGTTGAACTTTTTGTGAAGGAAGCTTGCATGTAATCATCTTTTTAGCTAATACAGAGACATGTTGCAGCTATTTTCAAGGAACTCCAGCCCAGTGAGTTCATGGTGCTTGTAATCCATTCTATTTGTTTTCTAGTGGTTTAAATATATTTATCTATATGATATCTCTTCTTTCTATGGATGCCTTACAATGAAATATACAAAATTCTTGTCTTTCAAAATCTATTATATGGTTTTCATAGTTATGTTTATGTCTTCCTAAGCTAATGAAATCATGTTTACTTATGCTCATTAGTTTGTTCTACATTTTATCCTTTTTATACTACAATGACAATATTCAAATTACACCATGGCTTATGATATCTAGATCCTTCTCATATTTGCTCCTGCGCTCCTACAACCTAGACCTATTTGTGGCTCCAAACCCTAAGTTCATAAAACCCTAAAACTCAAATTTTCACAAACAAACAAACAAATACACATATCTAGCCTAAAAATCATTTTCTTTGGTCATATCACTGATAAGAGACTTAGAGAGATCCCTCTCATGCTCGGTAGGGCTAGATACTGAGCTGAAGTAGTTTGAGGTTGCCCTTCTCGATTTCCTTTTCAACCTAGGAGATTATAAGGACTAACATTTTTGGTGCTGTTGCCGAGGAACGATTGTTAAATCATTCTTGGGAAATATCTAAAGAGATTTCAAAGAATTGGTTCTGTACTTCACAATTTCTAGTATATAAAGATAGGCTGAATTCATAAATTTCATCAATTTAGGGTGTATACATTCTAGCTTCCAAAAGGCATACCATGTCAAACCCTGACCCAAATCCACCCTTTATTGTTGAAGATCTAGAAAGACTGCTCAGAAGACTTAGATTACCCATCACTAAAAGTGTAGTTCAAAAAATTAAAAGAACAACCTCTCTGCCTAAAAATTTGTTTACCTTTTAGCAAATTCCTTTTGATGAGTAGATAGAATTATCTCTTTCAAGGTCGAAGTCTGAGTCCTGTATTTTTGAAGTAACATTAGAACATTTAAAGGTTTAAACTCACTCTATTTCTTCAGAATCTTTGTTTGCTAAAAATGATCATGAACTATGGTTGAATTTTGATAAGCTTCAAAGCCTTGCTGACCAACTCCAGATCACTACTTAAAAAGCTTTTATGGCTAGGTATTAAAGTTTTACGAAAGATCTAGAAAGACTGCTCAGAAGACTTACATTACCCATCGCTAAAAGTGCAGTTCGAAAAATTAAAAGAACAACCTCTCTTCCTAAAAATTTGTTTACCTTTCAGCAAATTCCTTTTGATGAGCAAATAGAATTATCTCTTTCAAGGTCGAAGTCCGAGTCTTGTATTTTTTAAGTAACATTAGAACCTTTAAAGGTTGAAACCCACTCTATTTCTTCAGAATCTTTGTTTGCTAAAAATGATCATGAAATGTGGTTGAATTTTGATAAGATTCAAAGCCTTGCTGACCAACTCCAGATCACTACTTAAAAAGCTTTTGTGGCCAGGTATTAAAGTATGATTTAGACTTCTATTGTAAAACTCTGTTTTTATTTCTGAGCTGCAAAGACTTGTGATAATTTGTTATGTAATCCATGGTTTTTCTAATAAGAATGAGTTCCGTTTAAAACAACTTTGAGTTAACTTCGAGGGCTGAAGCTCTTGGGTTAGGGCCCAACACAAGTAGCCACAACTCCTCTTCATTGTACATATCTGTTAGCGTAGAGTTCTATTCTGTTTATTTGCTTATGTAGTTTCATCGTTTTCTGTTCATTTGCTCAAGTAGTTTTATGGTTCTGATTCAATTGTTTAAGTAGCTTTTTGGTTATGTTCATTTGTTTGAATAGCTTCCTGTTTCTATTCATTTACTTCAGTGGCTACATTGGCTTTAAGTTTACTTCCATTTGTGTTTTTTAATTCACAGGATAGTTAGAGGAAAAAGATCACTATCAGGTTTTGTGTAGGTGTCCCGACCTCATCTCCTCCCTCTGGGACCATGACTTGAGGAAGGGACCCTTAGCAGCCCCAAAACACAGGTCTCTAGTTCTCCCATGGGCTATGGAGTTCACTGTTTAATGTAGTTATTTGTTCACCTGCACTAGTTTTCTTTGTCATTTTCACTTGAAACCGCCTCCAGCACGTTCCTCATGCTTCGCTTCCTCATCGTCCGATCACCAACAACTCTTCACAATCACTATCCGATTCATTATTTTCTCCAACTGCTGCCTCGCATGGAGCCCACCACTTACTTTATGAACTTTAAGTCCCCACCATTGATCTGTCTCGCTTGATCTAATGGCTATTACGTCACCCGATCACTTTAGGTGCTTTAAACCCTCACCGTCGATCCGTCTTGCCTGATTCGACGATTGTCATTTCACCCGATCGCCAACTAGCTTGGCTGATCTCCACCATTGATCAACCTCGCCTAATCCAATGACTATCACATAATCTCACGCGGATTAGTGCACGAATATTATCCACCCTAGAGCACGCGAGAAAAGTGGTTTTCTTGTGCTACGTGTCGCGTAGTAAGGTTAAGCATGTGAAATTTCCAAATATTGCTTACAGCCTGAAGGGTGCACAATAAACTACTTACTGCCTTAAAAACCCACTCCCTCATTTCCACATGTTTCTTTTCCCCACGATATGATCTTTGTCGTCCATCTCCCGACTTCACCTGTGTGATAAGATCTTAGTTGTTCATATACTTTGTTCCCTTGTTCATCCATCCATTCACTTAAGCCTTTACAATAAGATCTCCACCATTCATCCTGTTAGTTAACCCTGTTTGGCCATCTACCTACATAACCTCCTACGATCCAATCTCCATCGTTCATTTGCCTTTCACCCGATCGATCCAACGATTCTTATGCACTATCTCTCCCTCACGTCCTCCTTTCACTGATTTCGACCTCCGATTGATTTTTCTACTTGAAACCCGATTTAGCCTAAGTTTATTTGTTACACCTTAGTCTAGTTTTGATGCTCTTTACTTTTGAAACTTAGATAATTAGCATTAGGTTAGTGTTAATTTAGCAATTCTGCTTAGCATAGATGTTTAATTGGTTAGTTAGGTTATGGTGTAAGTTTAACATTTCAGTTTGTTTTCTTCATTATTGTAGTAGAATAGCTCTCTCTTTGAATAGGTTTGCTCTTGTTCCATCAAAGAATTAAGCTTCTTCTGACCCTATAGAAGTTTGGCTTGGAACCCATGGGGTTTCTTGCCAGACAAACAGTGACAAACAGGTAGGACCTTCACTTCTACTTGTGCATATAACACTGTCACCTCCAAGTTTGTACGAACCTCGGGTTGATAAGTAAAGCTAGTAGCCTTGGGAGTTGCAGCATTATTGTTGCAATACCAAGGCTCATCAACACCTCCACTATCTCCAGTAGTCATGGCGAGATTTGCACCTCTTTTACCGCCTACTCAACTTGCTGCTTTGCCTCAGAAATATGGTCAAAGACTCTGATTGTTTGATGGAAGTGCAAAAATTACAACTCAACAACATGTTGACAAGTTAATAGATTTCATTGATTTAGAAGAAATTGATGAAGAGAATGCCAAGATGAGGATTATAGGTCAAAGTTTCTCAGGAGATGTTAAGAAATGGTTTCGAAGTATGGTTGCTAATTCTATTAATAGTTCTCAAATATTGATTGAATTATTCTTAGCTCGTTGGCAAGAGAAGAAAAATCCATTACAGATATTGGCTGAGTATAATTCAATGAAAAGAAACCCAAATGAAACAATTAAGGAATTTACAACAAGATTCAATACAGTATACACTTCCATACCTGATGATATGAAGTCTCCTCCTGGTTTGGCTCTTCTTCATTATCCCGATGCTTTCAATTCGGACATGGCCTACCAGCTCAGAGAAAGAGGTCCTACTACTCTTGAAGAGAAGTAGCAGAATGCAGTTAGTGTAGAAGCCAATTTGCTCATTAAGAAGACAAAATCAAAGCCAGAGAGGGTGGAGAAAAAAGTTGTCTTCAAAGAAGAGCCTGCATCATCTTCTAATGCAAAGCTTGACAATCTAATAAAAATTATGGAGAGGATGATGGATAAAATATCCATAACTGATCGACAAGATGAACCTTCAGTGAGGAATCCTAACTTTTGCGGACAACAACAACAACAATTCAGAAATCGACAGAAAGAGCAACGAAACCAAGATCCTCAAGGTCAAGTGAGAGCTCCATTTCAACAAAATTACACTGAAGGTGAAGAAGAAGATGAAGAAGAAATTGTAGAAGCAAATCACTTCTTTCAAGAAGATGAACTGCCTACTTTCCTAACAAAAGAAGATCAGTTTTCTGAAGACTCTATCATACCAAGTGATCAGAAATTTGTGTTCGCAAGTGAAGATCTATGGGCTATTCAGACTGAAGAGCACCAAAGAGGATATTAGAATGCCCTCAGTCATCCCCAAAAGTAGTACAATTTGAGGAATATAAATGTACCTATCACTCTAACTCAGAAAAGACAAAATCTACAAAAGGACGCACCAAGCAAAGAAATTGCTCCAACAGGCCAGAATAAAGACAAGGACATTGTCATACTGAATCAGGATAGAACAAATGAAGCCTCCACCAACAATGTGAGGAAATACAAAGAATTGCAAATTGAAAGTCACCAGAAGGAATCTCAAGCTAAAGGCCAAACAGAAAGGAAGGACATCGCTGCAAAAGAGGTAGAAAAGAAATCTAATCTTTTTAGTTTGGATAATGAAATTTCTAAATTGAAAATTGCTATTCCCCTCACCAAATTGGTAAGGAATGACAAATATAAATTTCAGATTGCAAAGATGCTTAAGGTTGACCATATGTCTGATACAGTTAATGTGGCTAATGATGAGCCAACAATCCTTTTTGGTCCAGCCTTAGAAGGATCTCCTGAAGATAGTGAAATCCCTCTTTTTTATCTGAGTCTTAATCTTCATGATTTTATCCTTCATAATGCTATGCTAGATTTTGGCACCTCCAATAATCTGATGCCTAAAGCCATCATGGATAAACTAGGACTGAGCATCACCCAACCTTACCATGATATTTATTCTTTTGATTCCAAAAGAGTGAAATGCCTTGGCCTCATTAAAGACTTGGTAGTGTCCTTGGACCAAATCCTGACCAAAAATGTACTCATGGATGTCGTAGTTGTCGATATTCCTCCTAGGTTTGGCATGTTGCTTTCAAGGTCTTCGGGAGCAAAATTAAAGGGCACTTTGCAACTTGACTTCTCATATGCAACTATCCCTATTTTTGGATAGCTCCAGAAACTTTATGGGGAAAAGAAGATGAAATTTATGATCAACAGTAAGGAGAAGCCAATTAATCATCCTATACATGTTGTCCATACTGATCTTGATTCTTTCATTATGTTTAGTGCTATAAATTCTGTTGATGATGAAAGTCATCTAGTGGAATTTTAGAAGTTCCCAAGGTTATGAGAAACATACATGAAGTTATTACAATAGAAGGTAAAGATGTTGGTGAAGAATGTTTGCAGCCTGCAAATCCTACTGAGGAAATTCAAAGAATAGTGCAGAAAACAAAAAGTTTTGAGATAGCTGGTCAAAATTCTAAAAATAAAAAAGTTCATTCTTCATAAATCCTTTTTTTTGGATGAAGGAAATGTCTTTGGACCATGGAGTTCGATGGTGCATTGGGAAGAGGAGGAGGAGGGATTGGTGTCTGGATACATGGTCCATTACATCAGTCAAATAAAATCCCTTGAAATGTGAGAATGAGCTCTTACAAGTTGGATTTTGAATGTTCAAACAATGAGGCGAAGTATGAGGCATTGATTGCTGGCCTCAAAATTTTGAAAAAGTTGGGATCAAAAAATATTTTTGTTTATGGCAACTTTGAATTAGTAATCAAGCAAGTCAAATGGGAATACTAGGTCAAGCACCGAAGAATGAGAGCTTATCGCAATGCTGTACTTGATATCCTTAAGGCTTTTTCAGAATATACTTTATCTCTTATTCCTAGAACTCATAATGTCATAGCTGACTCACTCGCCACTGCAGCAAGTATGGTGAAGATCCCTATTCATCCTAATCAGAAGTACTCCATCCATGTCAAACATCAGCCAACTGTCCCAGATAACGTGATATTTTGGCAAGTGTTTGGAGATGATAAACAAATAGACAATTTTATGCAATTGGAGGAAAAATTTCATAATTCTCATATGGATGATGCATACAACTTTGATGATCCAAACATCCACTCACCTGAGATTGAAGTATTACAGCTCAAGGACAACAACATTCCAAGAGGCTTGGTGCCTTTGGAAGAGTTATTTGACCTTGATGATGTCACCAAGAAGCCCACCATGGTTCCTAAAGAAAAAGGAGTTGAAGATGTAAACATTGGCACAAATCAAAATCCTAAAATGGTCAAGTTATCAAAGTCCTTATCTCCTGAAACAAAAGGTAAGTACATGTCTTTAATGAATGAATTTGCTGATGTATTTGCTTGGGACTATTCAGATCGGAAAGTTGATGACAAAAGTAACATTCAGCACACCATTCCTATTAAGCCTGATGAGAAGCCATTTCGCCAGAAATTGAGGAGGATCAATCCCAAGTTGCTGCCATTGATTGAGAAAGAGATAAATAGAACTTATAAGCTTGGAATCATAGTTCCAATTCAATTTTCTGAATGGATGTCTAATCTAGTACCTGTAAGAAAGAAGACCGGGGAAATTTGTCTATGTATTGATTTCAGAAATCTAAACAAGGTGTCCTTGAAAGACAACTATCCCCTGCCCAAGATGGATCACATACTATGGAGGGTGGTTGGATCCTTTAGGATGTCATTATTAGATGGATACTTTGGATACAATCAAATTCTGGTACACAAGGATGATCAGCTCACGACAACCTTCACAACTCCATGGGGTACATTCATGTATGCCAAGATTCCTTTTGGGTTGAAGAATGCAGGAGCTAATTTTCAACAGGCTATGGACATAGCTTTTGCAAATGAAAAATATGTATTTCTGGTTATCTATCTAGATGATCTTACAATGTTTTCAAAATCTGATGAAGATCATTTGCATCATTTAAGAATTGTTTTTTAGAAATGCAAAAAATTTGGCATCTCACTTAACCCAAAGAAGAGTTTATTTGCCATGGAAGAAGGTAAGCTACTAGGACACATCATCTCTAAAGATGGCATCCACATTGATCCTGCAAGAGTGGAGGCCATTCAGCAACTAGACTTCCCCAAGAACAAGAAAGAGATTCAGTTTTTCAATGGGAAAATTATTTTTTGAGAATATTTATTCCTAATCTAGCTGAGCACTTGAAAGAAATGACAAACATGTTGAAGAAGGACAATGAGGTAAAGTGGTCTTTGGAGGCTAAGAAATCATTTAATGCTGTAAAGTTTGCATTATCTACTGCTCCTATTTTGATTAGCCTAGATTACACTTCAGATTTCATCATCTTTTCTTTTGCCTCTGAGCATACAGCAGCAATCGTAATGCAGAAGAAAGATTAGAAAAATTAGCAGCCTATAGCATTTTTCAGTCGCACTATAAGAGATGCAACACTGAGATATAATATCATTGAAAAGCAGGAATTGGCATTTGTAAAAGCCCTCAAGGATTTCCGAGTTTATATTCTGCATTCTCATACCATTGCTTATGTTGATTCTTGTGCAGACAGATGCTGAAGGCAGAAGAGGAAAGTGGATTGCAACCATGCTGGAGTATGACTTGGAGATAAAGCCTACGAAGCTCATAAAATGACAAGGTTTAGCCAAACTCATGGCCGAATCAAATCTACATGCACTAGACATCAATTTGATTACTGCATTGTCTGAGGAACAAGAAGAAGATGATTCTTTCCTGCAGGTGTTAGATATGTTCATGTCCTCACCTTGGTATTCCGACATTGTCTATGTCTTGCAACACTTCAATCCCCCTCCGGAAGTCCCCAAAGGTAAAGCTAGATCACTGAAATTGAAAGCTTCAAAATATTGTATTCTAGATGGTGTTTTATTTTGGAAAGGTCTTGGGGGTGTGCTGCTGAATTGTTTGGTAGAAAATGAAGCTAAAGATGTAATAGAGGATTTTCATAAAGGATATTGTGGTGGTCATCACTTTTGGAAAACTACAACAAATAAGATCTTAAGAGCTAGCTTCTATTGGCTCACCCTCTTTTCTGATGCATACAAAACAGTCACGAGTTGCCATGAATGTCAAAATTTTCAAGGAAAGAGGAAGCTTTTTCCATTACCACTACAACCCATTTTAATTTCAGCTCCTTTCTAGCAGCGGGGTCTTGATTTCATTGGCGAAATCCATCCTTCATCTTCAACACAACATAAATGGATATTGACAACCACCAACTACTTCACAAAGTGGATTGAAGCAATCCCGACCAGGCAAGCTACTGATTCTGTCATCATTCAATTCCTGAGTCTAATATTTTATCTAGATGTGGCTGCCCATAGAAAATAATTACTGACAATGCTACTGCTTTCAAGTAAAAAACAATGGTGGAATTCTGTGCCAAAATATCACATTGTGCTAGGACATTCTACTTCTTATCATCCACAAGGGAATGGTCTTGTTGAATCTTCCAATAAATCCTTGGTTAATATCATCAAGAAGGTCCTAGAGGTAAACAAGAAGAACTGGCATAAAAAACTCATCAATTCCTTGTGGGTGGATAGGGTCAGCACTAAAAAATCAATAGTTATGTCTCATTTTCGGCTGGGATATGGAGTTGATACAATATTTCCTTCATCTCTTGTTGTCCCAGTAATGAGAATTCTGCAGGAATTGGATAGTGAAACTAATGACATACAAAGGAGGATAAATCAGAGGATTCATTTACAGCAGACAAGGGAAGAGGTTTTTTAAAACACATCCAAACTCCAGGAGAAGCTTAAAAATATTTATGACCGCAAGACCAAGGAAGACAATTTCAATTTGGGAGATGTGGTTCTTCGATGGGATGCTAGAAATGAAGAAAAGGGTAAAAATGGTAAGTTTGAAAACTTATGGAAGGGGCCCTATAGAATTTCTGCCTTCAGAGGAAAGAATGCTTTCTTGTTGGAAGAAATGGACGAAAGAGATTATTTAGGAGGGGCGACCAATGGCAGGCTTCTCAAGCACTACTATGTCTAAAAAGGTCCTGAAAATTCATCATCATTGTATATACTGGTGTGTATTTGATTTCCAACATTTTAGATGGTTGTCATAGGAGTTAGAAGCCTGAACTGAAGGCCCTAAGGCTCCTTAGGTAAACACTGTTTTGATTTTTATTTTTCAGTTTTTCTGTCATATCAAAAGGCCAATCAGTCTTAAGCCGAAAGTCTGTTTTCATACATGTCGACTCCATTTCCCAATGGATAATGCTACTTGGTCTATAGTGTTCTTGACACCTCTAAGGAGTTTCCATCCCTGGTTGGAGCCAATGTTAGTGTCAGTCTTGTTAGCCTATCACCTGGAGCAAATATGCTTTTACTATGCTTGTCCAGACTATCAAAATCAAATTTTTTATGTTACTAGGTTTACACAACAAAATTTGGTCATTGTTTGGTCAGTCTAAAGATGAAGTCGATCTTTTGGAAATTCACTCATGTTGGTCATCTATCACACTTATGGAGGTGTCACAATAAAAATGCGTCAATCATCATCATCATTCCATTTGGTCTCAGGACTTTCATTAGGTCGTTGGGGTTTCCAAGGTCCATCATTTTCATGAATAAAACCAACAGCGAATAAAACATGACAAAGAACTCTTGAGAATTGATTTTTGAATTTTCACACATTCCTCATACTCGCATGTTCAAAAAGTTCATGAAGAAGGAGCTCCAACACTCAGGAAAGTAAAAAGCAGCTCAAGTTTTTAGTGGTAAAGGTAACTCTGTTTTCATAAAGTGAAAAATTAGTTTTTAAAGGAGGATGGGTCCCATTTCTTAAAAAAAAAAGTGAAGTAACTTTCCCTATATAAACTCAAAAACCCCCAAACTCCTTTGTTTACCTCCTATTCACTCTTTATTATCGAGCTATCCCATCCAAGTGAGAAAAAAAGTCAGTTTCCTAGGTAAATTTGGAAAAAAAATTCAGGCGTTGCACTGCACTCAAGAGGCTGGTGCTGTGCTTAGAAGAACTGTGTTGCGCTTTGGCGCTGCGCTCAGGAACACTGCGTTGCGTAGGACAGAGTCCTCAGAAATCCTTCAAAACTCTCCCAAATCTCAATTTTTCACTTACAATCTTGATTTTATTGACTTCTAAGCAAAGGGACAAGAAAGTACACCATCATTATCCCTCTTTTGCTTTTCCAAATTCATATCATGTCAATGATTCTTCAAGTTAGGGTTTGTAGTGAAATTTGCATGTGAAATGATAGGGTCAAAATGGCCATCTTTATCTTTGGTTTCTAAAACATGTAAAATGATATCCTAAACCTGCATACATGTTTAATAAGCCATTTAACCATTTTACCCACCTCAAAACAAAGTTTTAATACTCAAAAAATAAAACCCTAGCTCATTCCTAGAGGTTTTTGAGCAAGTTTCATTATAAACCCTGTTGTTTCCACTTGCAAGAAAATCATGCTTCCATTGTTTCTCCACTCATTTTCATCAGCTTCCAAAGTCCATTTCACCTTTCCCAAGACCCCTCCATCATTTTGTCAAAAACCACCTTCATATCACTTCATTTCCATTCACACCTCACATTTTATCTTTCGTTGCCTGCTGTTAGGACTTTGTGTCATCATGGAGGAAGAATCTTCACCAGAGAGAAAAAGACAACATAAAGGAGGGAAGATGCTCATATATGAACCATCAGACTGTAATGCAATAAACTCCTATCCTTTCATCAAACGATGCTTTGAGGATATCCATTGCCTGGAATTTTTCAAAAGGGTGAGCGAGGTGGGATTTCATGAGAAATTAACAGATTGGGTGGGAACTCAGCCGAAAGGAGAAACTACTGCCATTGCTGGTGTTGAGTTCAGTTTTTCAGTGACCTCCATCTCATTTGTAACAGGGTTACCGGACAATGGTGAATATTGGTTTAAAGGAATGAGCCTAGATCTTGAATACTACAAGCCTTTCTTAAAGACGCCATACAGAGAAAAGCATACTCACCTTATGCCTTTCAGATATTTATTGGAGAAATATGCCCCTTTGATGAAGACTGTCATGAGGTTCTTCACTTGTGAAGGTAGATTCTCCAAGTTTTATGCTTATCATATTTGCCTCCTGATGCATTTCACCTCTTAAAATCCACTCAACATGTGTAACTATCTATTTAGGAGCATTTCCAAAATGTTTCATCATAGTCTAATCAAATCCATTGTCCTTTTCCAGCTGGCAGAGAAAGGTATGGCTTGGGAAGCCTTTTTGGAAATAACATTGAAATGGCATGAAGCAAATGCAACATCTCAGTCTCCTAGTGTGCTAAAGCAAAAAATAGAGGTGGGGTCCTCTAGCAAAACAATGGAGAAGACTCAGCTACCCAAACTTGAGGTGACTAAAGTGTATAAGAAAGGACATAGGCTTGTGTTTTCTTCTCATAGAGAAAAAGGGGCCAAGCATTCTTCATCAACAAAGCAGGAACCGACAACAAAAGAGAAAGACACAGTTGAGCATGAGTTTGAATTGGTTGATTCAGAGGCCAAGGATCATAATTCAAACATGAAATAGGTAATCAGGGATAAGGACTATCAAATCAAGGAGCTAACAATCAATCTTGAAAGAGAAAAATATGTCATATCATTCCTTGAACAGGAAATAAGTCAACTCAAAGCAAAGGAGTCGATCCTAGAAAAGGAAAAAGCCAAGTTATTGCAGCAAGTTGGAAAAGGTAAGGAGATCATGGAATCAAGCGAGCCTGAACCATAAAAGGTGAAAGGAAAGAGGAAAAGACCAAGAACAAGAGGCCTCAAGAAAGCTTTGCAAGAAGAGCTAGAAGAAATTCTGTTGAATGAGGACCTTGACCTAGAGGATAGGATTTCCCTTGAGGTTCATCAAGATAAGGAATATTGGCTAAATAGGGTAAATGAACACTTGGAGAAGCTCCTTGAGGAGGCAAACAAGGATAATTAGCTGCCCAGACACATGGCGCACCACTACCAAGTTCAAAACATGATCACCAATGTCAAAGTAAAGCAACTTGAAAATAAGGTCAAGGAGGCCAAAAAAGACCAAAAGGATGAGGGAAACTTGGAGATGATTGCTGAAGCATCTATGAAGATTTAACAAACATGTTTTTACACCTTCCATCCAATTTTGAGAAAATTATAAGCACATAAATGTTTTTGAGAAATTTTGGTCTAAATTCAGAAATTTAGCTGCTCCAGAAGCGCGCTTTTTCCTCAGGCCTCCATTTGAGGAAAGGTCTACATTTTTGGAAATCTCTCGCCATCGTCTAAAAACCCACTTTGTTAGATTTTGCATAGGTGGCTCTATTTTGGAGAAAAAGGCAAAAAAGTGGCAAAAAACTAGCATTTTGGACCATTTTTTGACATGCGTTGTGCTTCTGGAGCAATCTTGGGAGAATGAATTTTTGAAGGCCTTCCCATGGTCAAAATTAAAAAATTCAAGCTGTTTTGGAAACTATACTTGAAGGGCTAGTTGACTGTTCTCTTAGTTTTGCATTTTGACCCCAAGAAGGCACATGAAAATTAGGTCAAAGTTGGCGCTGCACTTCTACACTTTTCTGTGTTTTATTTGGAAAATTTCACTGTGTAAAATTTTTAGTTTCTAGTCTGACTCAGTCAAAGTCAAGATTCTCTATGTAATGGAACTAGTTTCGAAGCTAGGTGATGTAGGCATGAATAAATCTACATCATAGGTTTTTTTTAATGTTTATTAAGCCTCATAAAAGAAGCAAACTCCTAAACAAACTCTCCATGAAGTGTTTGAGTTTCACTTTCTCACTCTCACTTGTTCGTTGAGAGAATCTTGGAGTCAGTTCCTCCACCAAGGAATTTGACTCCTGAAGGTGGGAAAGTGGTATAGGAGAGTATATATGTATCATTTCTCTTTCAAAGAGAATAGTTGATCTTTTTTGGAAGGAAGCTTGCATGTAATCATCTTTTCAGCTAATACAGAGACAGGTTGCGGTTATTTTCAAGGAACTCTAGCCTAGTGAGTTCATGGTGCTTGTACTTCATTCTATTTGTTTTCTAATGGTTTAAACATATTTATCTACATGATATCTCTTCCTTCTATGGACGCCTTACAGTGAAATATACAAAATTATTGTCTTTCAAGCTCTGTTATCTGTTTTTCATAGTTATGTTTATGTCTTCCTAAGCTAATGAAATCACGTTTACTTATGCTCATTAGTTTCTTCTACACTTTCTCCTCTATACTACACTGAACATATTCAAATTACACCATGGCTTATGATATCTAGCTCCTTCTCATATTTTCTCCTGCACTCCTACAACCTAGACCTATTTGTGGCTCCAAACCCTAAGTTCAACAAACCCTAAAACTGAAATTTTCACAAAAAACAAACAATACACATATCTAGCCTAAAATCATTTGCTTTAAGGTCATATCACTAATAAGAGACTTAGAGAGATCCCTCTCATGCTCAGTAGGGCTAGCTACTAAGCTGAAGTGGTTTGAGGTTACCCTTCTCGATTTCCTTTTCAGCTTAGGAGATTGTAAGGACTAACACAGGTAATGGTACATGTACATGTATAGGTGCACAGGATGTGGACTATTTCCTTACATCAAATGGATTGGTTAGGTTCAGAGACATGCTATATGTGCCAGACAGTAGTGAGCTCAAGAAGGTGACCTTGAGAGAGTTTAATGAGAAGCCATAATCGAGTCACCCAGGTTATCATAAGACATTGACTGCAGTGAAGAAATTTTATGATTAGCTGAACCTGAAGATGGATGTAGCAGAGTTTATGGATAGGTGTTTCGATTGTCAGTGTGTGAAGGCATAGTGTAAACATTTAGGTGGACTGCTACAACCGATTGCGATTCTAGAGTGGAAATGGGAATTCATTTCCATGGACTTCTTCATAGGTTTGCTGAGGACAACGAGACACCATGATTCCATCATGGTTATTGTGGGCATGTTGACAAAGGTTGCACATTTCATTCCAGTGAAGTCAACATTCTCAGATAGTGATGTAGCATAGGTATTAATCATAGATGTGGTCAGATTACATGGTGTTCCGAAGAATATTGTGTCAGATAGGTATGCAAATTTCACTTCCAAGTTTTGGAAGGATTTATTTGTAGGTTTGGGCACAAAGTTGGCCTCTAGTACAAATTATCATCCACAGACAAATGGACAGACAAAGAGGGTCAACAAGATATTGGAGGACATGTTGAGGATGTATGTGATGCATCAACAACAGAAGTGGGAAGAGTATCTTCCACTGGTAGATTTCACTTACAAATATGGGTATCAAGAATCCTTGAGGATGAGTCTGTTTGAGGCATTGTATGGGTGGACTTTCAATACTCCCATTAGTTGGAGTGATCCAGTTAACAGGGTGTTGATAGGACTAAACATGTTGGTGGACATGGAACAAGAAATGTAGGTAATCAAGAAAAATATAAAGGCAACATAGGATAGGTAGAAGAACTATGTAGATCCGAACAGGTTGTTCAAGGAGTTCCAGGTTGAGGAATAGGTGTAATTGCACATCAAACAAAAGAAGGTATCCTTATGGATTGGATCATGTGCCAAGATGGCACCACGGTTTTGTGGACCCTTTAGTATTGTTGTGAGGATTGGGCTAGTAGCCTATCAAATTGCACTGCTTTTGACAATGAAAGTCCACGATGTTTTCCATGTGTCATTGCTTAAGAAGTATGTTAAATATGTTGAGCATGTGATTGACTGGTCTGTATTGTAGGTGGAACCAGATGGGGAATTCCAGCTGGAGCCTCCTTAGTTTATATTGAAGAAAAAGGTGCTCATGCTCCAGAACTGAGAAATTGAGAAAGTTAAAGTGCAATGGAAGTACTTTGGGCCCGATGAATCTACATGGGAGATGGTGGATCAAATGCAGGCTATGTATCCTTCCTTGTTTGCGGGTTGAGGCAAAGTAGTTTTGGTGTGGTGTTTTGGTATATGTTATGGTACATGTTTTTTTGATGTTTGGTATATGTACATATGTATATGGATGTAAATACTGCCATGAGTTGTGTTATAAAGCTCCAATAAGCGGTATGGGTGTCATGTCATTATGATGTTATGTTTGTTATGTTTTCATGTTAGTTTGCTTCGCAACGGTTGATCATTGTAAATACTGCAACGAGCTAAGTTATAAAGTTCCATCAGCCATATATTTTGCTTACAACAGTCTTGTGGTTATAGGTGTTGTTGAACATCGAGGATGGTGTTCCCCCAAGGGGGAGGGTTTTGTAACAACCCTGTTGAAAATTCCATGTAATAAAAGTTAATAAAGGAAAAATAATAACCACAATTGATGGGACAATTATTCCAAGCTAAATGTTGGGCAAGACATCCTAATGCGTGTGTTCATTTGGTTCTTAATGGCTAAGGAAATTGGCAAAGGCAATGAAAAAGGCAAAATGGCATTTTTGACACATTTATTTATGAAAATAATGGAAATTAGGAGAGAAAGGAGGTGAAAGGTCATAGGTTGCACATGAGGAGTAAAATGAAGGAAAATAATGGAAAATGAAGAAAATAGAGGCCTCATTGATAAAAAGGTTTATGATGATCAGTTGGTAACCTCTTGTAAGTTCAATTTTGGAGTTCTCTCATTATTCTCTCTCTCTCTCTCTCTCTCATGAACTTGGATACTTAGGGTTTTCTTGGAGCACTCATGGAGGGTGTGGCATGCTTGGATTTTTGGATCAAGAAGGCAAAGGAAGAGTAGGAAAGTGCAAAACAACATCGGGATCAACAACTACAACGAGATTTGTTGTAGGTACTGAGTTGCATGTATGTTTTCCTCACTAGTTTTGGCATGCATCACATATTCATTTGGTTTGTTGGTTGTGATCTGTCATTAGCATGGAGGATGCATGGGAATGACAGTGGATTTCCTAGCCTTCCCATTTCCTGGATAGCCATGGAGATTGTGGGTTCATTTCATTGTTTTGTTTTGGTTGGTTCTCATGCTTCCTTAGCTTGGGTTGAGTTACTAATTCCTGGAGCCTTGGTTGGACAAACGCTCTGAAGCCCTTGGTGGATTGAGTTACTACTCTTGGAGCCTTGGTTGGACAAACACTCTAGAGCCCAGTAAAAGCTATTGGTTGAGTTACTATCCCGGAACCTTAGTTGGAACAAATGATCTAGAGCCCTGTAAGGCTTGGATAGAGACCGGTCCGATGATGGTTTTGTGATGTCCGACCTTGAGGTTGAATCATTATTTGATGGGTTGAGGTGGATGGCCTCTGGAAGCCTTGGATGGTTTTGGATTGATGTGTTCTACGAGATCCCACATTCATGCTTGGAATATGGCACGAGGATGAACGGATGAAGAGAGATTTGGCTCAGCCATTCTAAGGTCAGGTGGAATGTGGAAGTCCATCCCAGGATTGGATTTTACATCATGAATATGAGGTTATTTCTCCTTGTATATCTATGACTATTAAACTGGCTTATATGTGGACCATATGGTTGTGATTTCATTGGTATTTTTGTTGCTATTATGCTCATTATGTATGTGTTTTATGGCAGTTTCTTAGATATGTTGTTTACACCTGTCGATTACATATTCATGATATGTTTGATGAAATGCCTGCCATGGCTAGTAGGGGCCTATTCAAGTGATTTCATTTGTATTGTTATTTCTTTGTTATTTTACTGTTATGAATATGTCATTCAATTCTAGGCAGCGACCTGGGCTCTAGGCCTGAAAAAGTGGCTCAAATCCCGGGGACACTGGCACAACACTATGCAAAATATAGTCCCTGGACGTTGGATTGCAGGCCTGTGAGACTGTCTAGAGGTCCCTGGACCCTGGCATGCCCATAACATGAGAGCGTCCAAAGGTAAAGTGGTCCAGAGTCTCAGTGGGACCCAAGGGCTGATTGGCAGCAAGGTTGGATTGGTTCCTGAGGGCCCTAATGCTGATGTTGAATATCTATATGGTGTGTTTCTGTCAGTTCCAATTCCTTAATGTGAATTAGGAGATTGAATCATATCGTAGTGGCCTCTCGTCGCATGTTTACTCCATCTCGCTATCCAATGGGAGGAGTGTGTTACAACAATTAAATGGAAATTCATTTACCAAACTTACCACACTCTTGCACATTATGACCAATTCTCAAAGGGGGTATTACATAAGGATACTTCCTTCTAAGTCCTTTGGTTACTTCTCCTTAAGTTAGTTGGCCTCTTACATGGTAAGAGTAGTCTTCCTTAACCTTCCACTTAGATTAAGTGTGTTTCATGCTTCTTAGCTCACTCAAACCCATCCACACATTTTTTTACTTCACTACAATTAACACACTTATCTCTCTTTAACCTTAACCCCATTTTAGGAAGTTTCCTTCCTTATCTGTTGTATCACTCTTTCTCCTTCCCCCACATCTCTTCTCATTCTCTCTTTGACCTTGCCTTCCAATGAAAGAGTTATTTTCCTTCTCGCAGATAAAATTTGTTAATAAAATCATAAGATAAAGTAGCCCCAAATTGTTGCTTTTTATTCGAATAGATCCTCATTAAACACATTGGATATTATGGGAAACTTAGAAGAGAACATGCTAAAATATAATAGAGGTAGAAATATTAAAGCAATGATTCAAAAATATAACCTCTTTGAGTGAATATAAGAAGAGGAAGATCACGTGCAATTAAAGATATTTCCACCTACCAATGCCATGTCATACAATCTATCAATGTGTTAGCCTTTGGTTGCTTCTAATCCCAAGTTCTTAGTCACTATATTGAGACAAGAGGCTCTTTACAAACCAATATGGAGGAGATGTTGTCCTGTAACGTTACATTAAAAGAATAATAAAATAATACTTAAGTTAAAATATTTAAAAATATTGATAACAAAACATGTTGGGTGTGGAGCATGATTATTTAGAGGTCCTTGTTTCAGCCGGATGTATACCCCAGGAAGTTTTTACACCCCTCCATGTGGGGGGGGGCGGGGGGGACGTGTCCCCCCGCGGGGGTTCGGGGGCCAATCCCCCGAGCTGGGGGGTCTGGGGGCTACGGGGGTTTCCACCCCGGGGGCACACCCCCGAAGCTAAAAGCAGATGTAAAATTGCCTTGTAAAAGTATAGTAATTTCTAGTCAATCTGGGCTGTTCATTAGGCGGATGATCTGATGGTAGAAATTATGTTTAGTTTAGGGTTTTTTTCCCTAGAAGGCAACCCCTCTCTTTGTATGAGGGCATTGTATTGAGGCTGTGTAATATAGATGTGTATTCTCCAAGCGAGAAACAGAGAGGTGAGACTGTGAGAGAAAACAGAGGATATTACAGCGGATTTGCTGTAGCTTGTGTCTCTTCATTTTGTTGGATAATAGAAAGGAAGGACTGGCTGTTCGGGGTGGACGTAGCCCAAACTGGGTGAACCACGTATATCTATGTCTCTCTTGTTTGATGCGTTTTCTGTGTTTATATTTATGCAATATTCTATGTGTTCCATTGCTCTATAATATATAATTTTCTAACAACTGGTATCAGAGCTGAAGGTCTATTTGGCTGATAAATTCACAGGAAAGAAGGGTTATTTGTTCGAGTGGGAGCAATGGCGAAAGATGGTAAGTTTAGGGTTGAGAAATTTAATGGCCAAAACTTCTCGCTGTGGAAGATGTAGATGGAAAATTATTTGTATCAGAAAGATCTGTA
>APFE031501910.1:0-51520 GCA_000404065.3 Pinus taeda | reverse complement strand
AATTCTAGAAAATCATTTTAATTAGGAATATTACCTTTTGAATGGGTCTTTTTTGGCATTATATGTTTTTCTATTGCAAGTCTGACATATCTCATAGACCATTGCTCTGGAAATGATTCATGTAGTTTAGATATAATTTGGTTCTTAGAATCATTGGATTGATTTTTGTATTGTAAGTGGAAAGTACATCTATACGTTCGTTCCACTAGATCCATCATAGTTTTGTAAAAAAAATCTCCTCTTTCATTAACCTCCAACACCACTCCAAGTGAGCTAAGGACCAATTCATCATCATTTGCATGTTCTATAATTTTTCTTTTCTTAAAACGACATTGATCTTTTCTTTCGTTGTTAACATTAAACATATATGAATTAATAGTTTGTTTAAAACATGTTATCTAATATTCTTAAGTATATTATTAATGAAAATTAAAAAGAAGAAAAAACAAAAACAAAAACTCATATTGAAAAATAGTTTTCATTCACCTAATTCATCATTCTACAATTTTTCTATCACGCTTTTATGCTCTTTTTCACTTAGATTAAAAATAATATTATCGATCTTCTTCATTTTGTGGCTCTGCACGACACACACCAACTAGTGCATATTAGTTAAAATTAATATAGTTCAAACATATTAATTCTGTAAGAAATTTATAAAGAACTTGCCTTCTCTGCTTTTTTCATGTGCTATCATTGTGTCGATCAATATTTTTGTTACTTGATACATTCTGAGACATTTTTTTTATTAATATACAATATGTACCATTCAAAATAGAGTTCATTAAATACATTTTACAAATAAATCAAATAATTTTAAGCCAAAAAGAGCTCTGGTAACCAATGTGTTTATCTGAATAAACGTACTAGTGCGTTTGTCCCATTAAACACATTGGGCGTGTAATTGTTCGACACCATTAGGGAAAATTAAAATTTTAAAACAATTTTAAGTTACGAAGGTGCAATTTGTAACGCTAAACACACCACAATGATTTAATAGTGCGATTTGAAATAGGCACGTCTGTGCGTAATATTACATCGGGAGCAATGATAAACAGATTGGACATAATCGATTGTGTTATAATACACTGTTGTGTTGTATTAAACAGGATGCACCAAGATGTTATATTACACATGGTGCACCACAAAACATATATCTATTTAAAAAAAGGGACATGACCGACATGATTTAGATCTAATTCAATAAGTGATTCCCCTACTTTACATGTCAAACACCCTATATATTGTAAATACACAAACCCATTAAATCTAAAATGCTGAAAATGAAAAACCCTAATCGTGAGGTGGTAGAGGAAGTTAAACACTAAAGTGAAATTTTATAGGAAGAAGCAAAGGTTTAAGGTAAGTATTGATTTTTTTTTTGAATTATAATTAAATTTAAATAAAACAAAGTCGAAAAATTTTTTATTAAACATAGGAATTTTACATTATAA
The DNA here is from genome assembly GCA_000404065.3 of Pinus taeda. Classification (NCBI taxonomy): domain Eukaryota; kingdom Viridiplantae; phylum Streptophyta; class Pinopsida; order Pinales; family Pinaceae; genus Pinus; species Pinus taeda. The sequence goes on along the minus strand of APFE031501910.1, from coordinate 50,066 downwards.
TTTTTTAAATTTTTTAATTGTAAATAAATTAACAAAAATTATAAATTTAATAGTAATTAATTATGTTTCTATTTCAAGGTTTTGAGTGAATCACTATACCTTTCAAATTCCAATCTTCTGTGGTTCCAAAATATTTTGTTGCTCCATAGTGCTCTCAATATGACTTTCTTGCAAATGATCTCTCTTAATTAAACCCTAACAAAAATTGTGATTTTTTTATTAGTAAAATAAACAATAAAATTTAAAATTTTTACTATGCAGGATTTTGAGTGAATCGCCATACCTTTCAATTTCTGATTTTCTGAATAGTTCTGCTGCTCCAAGGTATTATGCTGCTACATCATGCTCCTGTTATGTCTTTTTTGCAAATCACTCCCTTGAAATTTTGGATAAAATAATGAAATAGTGAATAAATTTTTACTATTTAAAAGACTTTAGGAAATTAGTTTTCTAAAAATCAATTGCTGCTCGTTTTTTAATTTAAAAGAAAAACAAAAAAATTCGCATTTTTTTTTTCAATTTATTTGAACAACGGTGCGTTCCATAGTCAACTGCACTAGTGTGTTTATAAGAAAATCACACCGACATTATCGAGGTGCTAAAATTTTTCAACGTACTAACATGACACACACATACACACACACATATATATATCTCAAAACAATGCGATTAATTTTTTTAATGCAATGGTTTGGTTTCTATTTAAAGCATCAGTGCTCTAATTGTTATAAGAGCACAAAGTTGGTTGAATTCGTTTTTATTTTATAAAATATGGAAATAAATGTGTATTGGTGCTATTTTTTTTTAAACGCATCGGTGCATTTTTTTACAAGAACACACACACACACACATATATATATTTCTTTTCAGAATGTCGGAAACAAGTGCGGGTACTATTGAAACGCCCTAGTGCTATTATTTTTTAAGCGAAACGGTGTGCTTTGTTCTGTTAAGCGCACCAATAGGGTTAGTTCATAGTATACATTATAAAAGCACTGAGTTGGTTGAATTCATTTTTATTTTCTAAAATCCGGAAACAAGTGTGTATCAATGTTGTTTTTTTTAAACGCATCAATGCATTTTTGTACAAAAACAATGATATGATAATATATATTTTTTTTTCGAATTCCAGAAAGCAGTGCAGGTATTATTTGAATGCCTCGATGCTGGTATTTTTTAAAAGCATCGATGCACTTTGTTCTGATAAGCGCACCAATAATGTTTAAAAGTTATTTTAAATATTATTTTCATATAAAATGACATATTAATCTCAAATTATCCTTTATGACACATCCACATGAATTACAATAGTTCATAGTATATATTTTGCACTTAAAGTTGCCTTATTATTGAAAAATGGTTTGAAAACTATATTGAAATTCAAATTGTGGTTATATGGTTATCGAGATTAATTTTAGATATGCACACAAAATTTTATCTATGATTTTTCTCAAATGCAGGGACAAAATCTCAATAATATCAAATAGTCAATTCTTCAAATTCTAGTTCATTCCATATTGTTGATTAAAATTGTTTCACAGAGCTCTCCCTTTCCATCTCCAGTAAGTTTATATTTTATTTATATTTTAATTATTTGATTGATTTTTTTTTTAAATCCATGTCAATTTGAAAAAAAATGTATCCAAATTTGCAGGATCCTGATTTAGAATCAAGTTCAGATGCAAAAAATATTCCTCCATTTCAAAAACGTCAGAAGTTCTTATTATGAGCAACATATCGCAAGCAGTTGGTAGCTTAAAATGGACAACCTCTTCACCCTACCAATTGGAAAATGGCATATTCCAGCGACAATCCTGGATCAACGGTGGTAATAATTGTTTGGTATAATGTAATTTCAACAAACCAATTGCATTGACGTGCTTACTAATATCTTTGATATTGTCCTAATGACATTCAATATTTTTTGAAATTATAAATCTAGTGATGATAAGTGACCCACCTACCAAATTTCAATGCACCCCACTACAATGTCAACTCAAGAGAAGGTTGCATTAAGCGCAAGACTCGAAGAGGAAGCATACAAAGAATGGTTGAATCAACCACCTGTTCAATTCTCACTATATCCATATTCACCAATTAGGAATGACTACAAAAATAATAGTTCTTCATCATAATTTGACAATGGAGGCAATCAAATAGAAGTTGGTATGGATGATTACTTATGGGACATGACTACCATGGAGGAAATGTTGTTAGATGCATTCTAGAACAATTAGCTTGGGGATGATGCTCATATAAATGATACCTTATTTGGAAGCCTGGAATCTGCTTCCACCACCCCTCTTTTTGGACCTGGCGGCAAGTCAAAGTCTACTCAGTCGGGGACAACGATGTTGTTGTACAAATTGAAAGCGAAGTTTGATATATTGAATGCATGTTTCTCGGTAATATTGAGGTAATTCACCTGCATGATCGATCAAGTACCTTATATTTTGAGAAATATTGTCACACAATTAATGTCATTAAATATGGTTTATTTTACGAACGTTGAATATTGACATTATATAATTATATTCCCCACAAACTATAGGTTATTCAAAGATAAGGTTCTTCTGAGTGATAATGTCTTGCTAGATAGCTGCGAAGAGGTAAAGAAATTGTTGAAAGCGTTGGGTGTTGAGTACAAATCATATCATGCATGTCTGAATGATTGTATTATATATAGAGGAGAATATGCAACAAAGAGATATGTCTGAAACATCATGACAAGTACCGTAATTAAAAAAAAGAGTAAATCTCATGGTCCTCCTCATAATATATTGAGGCACATGCTTATAATCCCAAGGATTCAAAAGTTCTTTCCTTGCAAAGAATTAGCTATGTTGTCGGGATGACATTCCTCACACAAAAGTGAGTTAGGAGTTATGCGAACCTAACAGATTCAATAGCCATGGAGCATATAAAGTATACATGATCTGAAAAATTCAAGGATGAAGTATGAAGTCTATGACTTAACATAGCCATGGATGGTGTCAACCCATATTCCCTCCAAAACATCAACTATTCTGTTTGGCCTGTAGTAGTGATCAATAACAATATCAACACATGGTTGTACGTGAATATCGAACATCTTATGTTGGTTCTGATAGTCCCTGGTAGAAGACAAGTGAAGAATATGGATGTCTACTTATAACCATTGGTAGATGAATTGAAGGAATTATGTGAAGGGATACATGTGTACAATGTATCAAGACCCATCACAACAGAGAGAAGTTTTACGTTGTATAGAATATGTGCTTACACCATACATGATTATCTAGGCTTAGGAGCTTACTTTGGTAAATTTCATTTTTATTGATTTGTTTATATACGTAACAATATTGTTTGGCATATATTTAATTTAATTCGTTGTAATTGTTCTGATCTTCAGGGTCGCTAATGTGTCAACCTCTATACAATAATTTCACAACTCTTGTAACAAAAGGGTATCATGGATGTAAATGTTGTGGACCTTCTTTGAAGGCTAGGTGGTCTGACCCTCTGAAAACCAGTGTATGACTACTCTAGATTATTCCTCCCAGAAGAACACCCTTACAGAAGAGCAACATCCACTTTCAATTGTAAACTAGAGAGAACCCAAAGGCCTACAATAATGACACTAACTAAATGGCTTAGAGCATATTAGAGAGAGAAGGAGAAGGAGTTTGCAGAAATATTCGATTCAAATGGGGAGCCTATGTTTGATAATCTATAATTCTTCGACACCTATGTTGAGAAATTTCCTATTGGGATGAAAATGAAATCCTTTTTTCATGAGCTCCCATATTGTGAGTATCTTAAGATTTCCCAATTACTAGATCCCATACATATATTTAAAAATGTTTCATCTTCTTTATGGAGGTACATATCTTCGAAAGAAAGTGACACATTGGCTGTTAGGAGAGATATTATTTCTTCAAAAACTAAAAAGAAACATTGGCCAAGTGTTGGGATGGGGTCCCCTAGGTTAGTTTGGGGTTAAGATAACCCAATTTTTGGTACAATTTTGTACATGATGTAAAGTCTCTGCAATTTGTGGATTTGGAGCGTGCAATTGAATAAAAGTCAGAGGGGCTTATCCCATTGTCTTGGATAAGTTTTGAGACAATTTTTGAGTTCACCCATGGTCCGCGGACCATGGCATTGTATGAAAAAGTCTATAAATAGTTGAGTCTTAGAGAAAGGAAGGGGTAACTAGATGGAACTAAGATAGAGAATTGGGTTGACTGAAGAGTCATGGGCAGGAGCTAAGGCATGATTTCTTCCTGCATTTAGATAGAGAAAGCAAGGCTCTGCCATTGAGTGTGCAGACCCCTACAGCTGTGTGCGTAGGGCAGTTTGAGTCTCTAATCTGTGAATTGAGATCAATAAAGACAAGTTTCTGAAGAAGTATTGAGTATTTCTATTCATGTTTGTTTATGTTATATGTTACTGATGAATGACTTGTTTTATGAAGTATCAATTGAATGCTTCGCGATTCTCTTGTCTAAGTCTTAATAACGTATGCAATGCATGTTTAAACACTTCCGCGAAGACTCTGGTGGTTTCTCTTATGTTTACTAACGAATTAAGTAGATCTGCGTGAACACCAATTTAGGATTGCTTTCTGATGTGCGTAAGTAGGTAGATCGACTGCTAAAGGTCTGCCAGGACTGATTTTGGACCTTCGCGAAGGTTTGAAGGTCGATTTAACAGAGTTATAGTGACGAGCCCTAAAATTCTTTCGACCTACACGAAGATAGATCTAAGCTATTAGAAGACATAACACTAGTCTCTGGACGCAAAAACTTAGTTATTGCATCCTCCCGTACTTCTTCGGGTGAGTTTGTAGCCTGTGCTACACAGGTTGTTACAGAAAGGGCCAGTAGTGTAGGGTTTTGTTGGTTAGCACAACTAACTCTGAACCTAGGTTAGGACCCCCTAAACCAACAAATGGTACGTTTCTAGGACCGGGATCTGCTTGAAAGAGATGTGTGATGTCGCATCATTGGAATCCGACCAAGAAAGAAATTTAAAAGTGGTTGGATAGCAAGATTCACGAGTTCGCAACGTGAGAGAATAAGAATCCATGTTTGTTGAAGGAGGATTGGTTGAAAATGTATCTGTATATAGAGATACACGAGATCTTCTTTTGCCCCTTCCCCATTGAACTACATGAGTGGTTAGCCAAATTGATAGACAATCAAGAAAGGTGGAAGCTCGATAGTCCTATAGTGTGGACTTCAAAATTAGTGCGATGACTAGAAGCCTGTGAAAACAAGATCACACGGGCTATTGATCATTGGATCGATCGAATTCTAGGAGGATTTTTTAGAGAATTTGCAGCGGATACCCGAGTCATCTATAGCGAATATTCTTCAAGGGACCGCGAGGTAAGTACTTAAGATCATTGAATACTTGTATTAAAATGCTATTATGTGAAAAATGGGTAATTCCATTACCTTGATGTTTGGAGATGTACAGAGGGGGTGATTCTTTAGAAATCATGAAGGATTCAGACCTGAGTATAGTCCATCGATTAGACCTCCTTCGAGTGATGACGAAGGGGTGGGGAAAACTTCGCCACGAAGCACTGTTTAAATAATCACTCAGGGGATTCCTAGAACAAATCATCCATCCACCCCACCTCCGCTTCCACCTCCCTTGCATACACCTTCGCCCACATTTCCACCTCCACCTCCGCCCTTCAATATGGAAAATGCAATGAAGATTCGGGTCTTTAAGAGCATAGGAAGTGAAGATCCGGAGTAGTTCTGGTTTGTTGCGAACGTTGTATGAACAACGAAACATATTACTGATGACAATATAAAGAAGGCATAGTTGGTTACCACTTTGCAGGATCGTGCGCTAACTTGGTATATTAAGTATTGTTCTGATAATCCTCTTGCAATGCTAGAGGAGACTAAAGCGTCTTTCAACAAAGAGTTTAGTAAACCTAAATCTGATTCATAGTCAGTAATTGGATTTAAGAAGATCATGATGAGGGTCAGATTAGAGAGGCTAACATGCAGATCACAGATATCCAACACCGCGAATGGTTTATAACGTTGCTTTTGCCCCACTTGAGAATTTCTCTGTCATAATAGAAGATAAAAACACAGGAAGAAGCCTTGGAGATCGCAATGAGGCTGCATGCATCACCTATTCAGAATACGAACCTGGGAGTACAACAAATCCACCCACAATTAGAGAGCTTGCACTTAGAAATATAGAGTTTGAAGAAAGACAAGGAAATTAAGCCTGAAGTATGCGCGGAAGTTTGGTGTTTGAAGTGCAAGGGCCATGGGCATGATAAGGATCACTGTCTCGTGTATGCAAATTATATTACAGGAGGGGGGCCAATTCCCTTGAATCCAGAAGCCCTAGGAGGGCCGAGCATGGGGGCTGTGCTGTGGTGCGCCATTTGTCAAGTTACTGGGCAACATGCGACATATAATTTCCACTTACTTTAGAAGTTCGTTTAGACACCCCAACAATTGTTTTGTAATTTATGAAAATCCATGGGCCACAATGAGCACCACTGTCGAAGCTATGAGATGCTGATGGAAAGAACCCCTACGGACCATATGTAAGCAGAAACTTAGCCTCCAGATCAAGGTGTCGGAGGAGCGCACAGAAGATATCAGGGTCGAGGATGAGGCCGAGGAGGAGGAGGACCTAGTAGAGGTCGCAGTCAGATTATTTGCTACAACTGCGGATAGCCAAGGCACTATGCGCGAGAGTGCCAAAATCCTACACACCCATCATGTCAATATTGCAGACAATTTGACCATACTATAGAAGAATGCAGGGTGCTAATAGCTAAAATGCAAGAGAAGAAAACGCAGCCTCAACAACTGACACAAAATTTACAAATGATTAGGGCTGAGCCCCGTGAAGAAGATCAAAGCATTAATATTATACTGAGAAGTGGAATGACGACTGACACTGATAAAGGTAAACAACCTAAAGAAAAGGGATGGGTCTGCAAAGTGCCATATAAAGAAGCAGCTTTGATTTGGATCACACTAAGGAAACATTTATGGAAGCCAAGAAGAGCTTCGCTGAGGCCTCCACCTCAGAAAGCCAAGGCAAGATACAAGAACTCAACGCAACTACAGATGTTGATCCTTCTGTACTCACTATGTTTTTGGATACCTGCATGAAACTGCTGCGTGATAGCAAGGCTGTGGAAGGCTTGCAGGAACTAATAAATAAATGTGCCAGCAAGGAAAAGGCCCCTGGTGAACACTGTGTGGTCAGAAATATTGGCAAGCATAAGGCACGATTAAGGTGAGAGATGAGGCTAACAACGCATATAGGTGATTATGAGATGGACTAGGTCATCTTGGATCTAGGGTTTGATGCAAATGTTTTACCAAAACATACATGGGAAAGGATGGGGAGACTTGCATTGCAGTGGTCTCTGATTCAACTTAGGATGGCGAACCAGTAGAAAATCATCCCCATGGGACAGTTATATGGAGTAACAATGGATATTGAAGGTGTGAACACGATGGAAGACTTTGAAGTTATAGAAATCGTTAACGATAATAATCCCTACCCCGCGGTCTTGGGAATTGATTGGGATATTGAATAGAGTGGGGTCATCAATTTGAAGAAAAGAACGATGTCATTTGAAAGAAAGCCACTTAGGGTTATAGTGCCTCTAGACCCTACATAAGGGGCACGTTATACTGAGCCAATCCATGATTATGAAGAAAGTGATGATGAATTGCATCAAATTTACAAGATAACTACGCGAGATCAGGACTGGATCAATCCAACGATAGATGGATGGATTGCATGGGACTGAGAGAGTTTCTGCACCTCTGATTTAGACAAGGAGTTAGAGCATTGGCAGAATCACTTACATAAAGTTTCAAGATTGCAATGCAATATGATGATGAAGTCGCTGCGCTATGTTTCATCGTAGGTGAGAAAATTACCTTATTATGATGGTTTAACTGACGTAGATCTATTTTTGGAGGAATTTGAGCGTGAAGTCCCTGAGGACCATCGCTTCCAAGCATTAGAGTTGGCACTGTGTGCTACACCTGCACGATGGTGGGGTAAGCATAAGGATAGTTTTGTTGGATGGAGAGATACAAATGAATTATGAAGCTACGGTTTGGGCGTGCTAATACCAGAATAACTGAGAAGTATAATGGAAGGGACGATCTGCACAATCACCTAGCGAAGTGGACTAAAGCATGGGGAACAAAACTGTATCTAGAATGGGTACACATATTTTTTCATGCCTTAGATTCAATTCCCATGAACTGGTATCTGGAAACAGAGCTCCGCCATGGCACCACGGAATGAGATGTATTGAAGGAAGGGTTGTTATTGAATTTCATTTTTGAGGATGGGTTTTCAAGCATCAATGAAGCACCGCAAGAAATTAAAGCGGTTATCTTTAGAATGCCAAAGGAACCTATGGAATGGACCCAACTTGATTGGAGCACCTAAATGCGCCACGCATTAGAATGCTATAATGTGACTGTTGACGAGGAAGAAGAAGACCCAAGGAACATCAATATGTCAGAGGATGAAGGGCATCACGGAGTTGAGGGACCACAAATAGAAAACTCGGACATCTCCGTACCTTTAAAAACAAAGCAAGTAAACATTGGCATTAAGGAAGAACCGAAGTTCACGGAAATTGGAGATTACTGGGACGATGCTACAGTAGATAAAGTTGTTGAATTACTCCACTAATACCAGGATTTATTTCCAACTAAGTTTTCAGATCTAAAGGGAATAATCAGTGATTTGGGCATTATGAAGATCACACTAAAGCTGGACGCGAAGCTTGTTAAACAAAGGCCTTACCACCTTAATCCTAAGTATAAGGAAAAGGTTCACCAGGAGCTAGATAAGATGTTGGAGGCAGGCATCAGAGAACTTGTTGAAGAAATTGATTGGGTAAGCCTGATGGTGGTTCAAGAAAAGAAACAAAAGGGTGAAATAAGGATCTATGTAGATCTGCGAAAGCTTAATGATGCATGTGTCCATGATCCATTTCAAACATTGTTCATAGACGAAGTGCTAGATAATGTTGGAGGGCAGGAGGCCTACTCCTCTACTAATGGATTTTCAGGGTATCATCAAATCAATATCGCGCCAGAGGATAGAAGCAAAATGACCTTCACAATGGATTGGGGTTGTTTCTAGTACACTGTGATGCCATTTGGACTAAAGAATGCGGCTGCGATATCTTCCCGCGTAGTCATAACAGAGTTCAAGGAGTTCATTCATAAATTTCTGGAGGTATATTTTGATGACTTCATGGTGTTTGGATTAGTGAAGTGCCATGTAGCAAGTCTGCGCTTGATGTTGGATACATGTCGCAGATACCAGATCATGCTGAATTTTAAAAAATGCATATTTTGTGTTCCTTTCAGGATCTTGTTAGGTCATGTTGTCTGCAAGCAAGGATTGATGGTGGATTCTGCAAAGAGTGTAGTAATTGTGAACTTGGAGGCCCCTAGCAATGTCAAGTAGCTACGTGCAACGCTAGGACATACAGGATACTATAGAAAATTTATCAAAGCTTATGCTCAAATTACTGCACCCATGGAGAAATTGCTAAAGAAGGATGCAAAATTTTGTTGGGATGAAGAATTTCGGTACAAATTAGATGTGTTGAAAGAAAATATGGTCACTGCCCTGATCTTGGTATTCCCTGATTAGAAAAATGAGTTTCATGTGCATGTGGATGCCTCTTGCATTGCGTTGGGTGTAGTGCTAATGCAGGTTGGTGAAGGAGAAATGGACCATCCTATAGCCTTCACAAGTAGGAAGTTATCAAAGACTGAGAAAAATTATGCAACGACTGAGCACGAAGGGTTGGCCATGGTGTATGCGTTGCAAAAATTCAGGCATTATTTGTTAGGAGGGAATTTCAAGATGTACACAGATCATTCTGCCTTGAAATACTTGGTCAACGAGCCTGTGTTGGGGGGGAAGATCTGCAGATGCTTGCTATTATTTCAAGAGTATGACTTTGAAGTCATTGTGAAGCCGAGGAGGTTAAATGTTGGACCTAACCATCTGTCACAAATCGAAACAAGAGAAGAACCTAATAATTTGGAGGAAGTGTTGCCAGACGCGTAGCTCTTTGCGGTGCGCGTAGATGATGACCATTTTGCAAACATTATTCATTTCTTGACTATGGGGATGGCACGAGAAGGATATACAAGTCAGTAGAAGATGGAATTAGTAGTGCGCGTAGCTGATTTTCATTTATTACAGGACATTTGTATAAAATGGGTGCAGATGAAATATTGCAAAGATATGTGCCAGACTTTGAGTGTAACAACATTCTCACTGAAGCTCATAGGGGAGCTACAAGAGGCCATTATGAAAGCAAAGCAATTGCGTAGAATATTTTGCGTGTAGGTCTATGGTGGCCAACATTACATAAAGATTGCAAGGCATACAGTAAGGCGTTTGATGCTTGTCAAAGAACTGGTAGACCATCGCAAAGAGATGAGCTACTGCTACACCCTCAGGTATCTTTGCAACCATTTGAGAAATGAGCGATTGATTTTGTTGGGCCAATTCAGCCCCTTGGAAAGAAAATGGGTGCACACTATATTATCATTGTGACAGAATATATAACCAGATGGGTGGAAGCACAACCAGTTAAGGATTGTACAGGGGCTACGGAAGCAAAGTTCTTGTTTGAGTATGTCTTAACCAGATTTGGATGCCTGAAAGTATTGATGAGTGATAGGGTACACACTTTCTGAATGAAACTATCAATGCGTTGACTGAAGAGTTTCAAGCCTACCATCAGAAGAGTACACCATATCACCCACAGGAAAATAAAACTGTTGAATCCTTTAACAAGATTTTGGACGCCACACTGATGAAACTGTTAGTGGTGACGATGCTGTCTCTGACGCAACAGCCCTGAAATTTGTAAGTATGGAAGCTCCAACTGCTGTCCCTATGATTCCGAGTTCTCCTAGGCCAAAGCACACCCCCACCAGAGAAAAACAACCATCTAAGCTAAAACAATCCATGAAGGAGAAGCAAAAGAAGGTGCTGGTGAGGATGTCACTGAGGAAGAACCCGAAGAAAAAGGATAAGCACTCTAAATAGGTGGTGGACCTTGAGGAAGAAGAATTCCAAGGCATCGAAGATGTGGACATAAAGGGGATCGAACCCATGATGAGGCTGCCAAAGTATATCCCTCTACGGAAGGGAAAAGAAAAGATAATGAAGGACCCTGATAGTGGGAAGTTTATAGTATCCACGCCCCTGTTGCCTGAGCAGGTCCCCTTTGAAGGTCCTCGGCTCACATGGATCCCGTTGTTAAAGATGGAGGATTGGGACCTTGTAGACCACACTAAGTTTCCACATTTGGCGACACATAAATATATACGAAATATCTATTATGAAGAAACAGGTGTTACAACATTGGAGCTGATGGAATGGGTCCATGGTGTTGAGCAATCATGGTTGCTCAATTCACTGTTTGTGCCACATTATCACCGCACCCCCATTAATACAGTATGTGTGCACCATCTCCTCACATTGGTGCATGATGGGTGCTTATGGCTAGGAGCATCTATCCCCATCTTGGACATGTTGATTCACAAAATCACGTGGCTTCCTTACAAAGGTGTGAACCTCGCCAAGGAGTTTGGAGGGGAGACGAGAGAGAAAGAGATTGCAGACAAAATGAAGAAGGAATATGGCCTCCTCAAGAAGTCGCGAGGGTATTCCATTGTCTCTATTTCAGACCAGGCTGTTTAATTTGTTGCCCAGATTCTAGCGGGAAAGGTTATGAGAAAATGCCGTGCGGATGAAGTTTCAACACCAGTAGTTTTATTTGCTGCGCAGTGCGCAAAAGGCATACAATTTAATTGGGCTAGGTACCAATGTCAGAAGTTCCTCGCGAACTTCTGCAAAGCCTAAGAGGAAATCGAGTTGTTCCACTACGCTTGGTTGCTGCTATCAATTGTGCTCATTGCATGAATATTGTCGGAGAATAGCCAATTTCCTACTCTCGAGGAAGGATTACTAGAGGCCACACAATTCACCTCTTTATGGTCTTCAAAGGATGCTACACAGATTACATAAACAAATATATTTTGGACTTTTATGGAAATGGACCTTCATATGGCAATCAATCAATGTCCAAGGTTGTCCCCAACATTTTTCACGCAGCTGTCAGCTTACGTGGCGTTCAAGGCTGACTTCCACAGACTATATATCCAAGCACAGAAGGATCCAAAGCAGAAATGAAACCAATTGCCCAATTTGGTGTCAGAAACAGACATGCAGGAGATCACAGGATTATGTCCTACTAAGTGGTGCGCCCCATCAAAATTAGATGTTGTAACAAGCACAGGCGCAAAAAGTTCAGCTGCGTAGAAAATAAAGGAGGCCACTTAGAAAGTTGTATGTACCCTAACAGAACAGAAAAAGAAGGAAGCTACAGAAAAGGCTCGCATAGAGAAAGAGCGTGCTGCTAAGGAGCAGGCGAAAAAAGAGCAGAGTGTGTCACAGAAAGATGATAAGTCACCTTCACCGGAGACAGAGGAAGAGGAGATTACAGACCAAGGTGGAGGAGGTGATGAGGGGCAGAGCACCCCCTTTAGTTTGAAAAAATGTGGCAAGGAGCAGAAGGGTGGAACACAGAAAAGGCTGAAATCTAATAAAACATAGGTTGATCCCATGGTATTGACAGAAAGTGATCTCGATGAGATCGACAACAAAGTAAGGGATACAACAACAAAAGTGCTGCAACATTTTGAGAAGCAATACATGCAGACACTAGGGAGCATCTATAAGTATCTACATGAGTTTTAGAGCCAAACGAGAAGAATACAGGAAAGCATTAGACAAGCAAGCACAGAGCAAGCGAGCTTGACACCCGGGACAAGCCAAGCAATAGAGCTAGTTAGGACCCTGGATCTCAGAACTATTCCATTGCCAAACAGGTCCATTTCATAGAGTCAACTGAGGATCATATTATACTTAGTACAGTCAAGGATATAGGACTTAGAAAAGTGCTGCATAAGGGGGTGACATATGAATTAAGAACCAGGGAGCAGCATGCCCTCAGTCTCATAAGTGAGTACAAAGTCAACAATGAACAAATGGTCATTGAGAAGACACATGCTCTAAAGGAAAAGGAGGCACTACAGGTGCGTAGTTCAAGTCTGGAGTTAGCAGTAGCGGAGGCCTGTAAGACAATGCCTGAACTTCACATCCTGGAGGATGCACAACTTGAAGCCAAAATCAGAAAATTAGCCACTAGTGTGTGTGAGGCTAGAGCAGAAGTTGGATGAGTAACTTTCGAGTTCAACATGAAGATTTCAAAGCTACAGTTGAAGTTACAGCCCACAATTCCATCTGAGGTATGGGAGTAGTGCAGAATCATAATTAAGGAGGCCATGGCTACCTTGGATACCACAGTCACTGATTGTGCGACACTGTTTGATAAGGTTATGGAGCTATTGACCAATCTACGGGAGGATCCGAACCTACAAACGTTGAACATAGATGTAAGGGAGATGCAATGCCAATATGATGAGGTCAGGGCGAATGCACACACCTTAGCACCAACGCAACACCTTACCAAGTTACAAGAAAGAAAGCAGCTACTGGCACAGGGAGAGGAAGTGTAGAAGAAATAGGCCTTGCTAAAGGCCGGGTTGCAGCCTTGGTTGGATGAGGCTTATCAGATCACGATCTCCATTTAAGATAAGCTTAAGGAATCGCAGTAGACACAATGGATGATGAGGCTGGCACTAAAAGGACGAGCCACTGAAAAATTGGTCGAGGAGGTTTGATAGGCAGCAACACAGAGCATTGCTGAAGGTGCAATGATCTAGGTGGAGCTGGGGGATCTTCGCAGTAAGATCGTGATGCCAGTAGAGTGACTCGAGGGCGAGTCACGATCTTTGTGTTGGGGGCCTATTCGGATGAGGTCCCCTAGGTTAGTTTGGGTTAAGATAACCCAAATTTTGGTACAATTTTGTAAATGATGTAAAGTCTCCACGATTTGTGGATACAGAGGGTGCAGTTGAATAAAAGTCAAAGGGGCTTAGCCCCTTGTTTTGGATAAGTTTTGAGTTGGTTTTTGAGATTCACTCGTGGTCGATGGACCATGGAATTGTATGAAAAGTCTATAAATAGTTGAGTCTTAGCGAAAGGAAGGGGTAACTAGATGGAACTAAGATAGAGAATTGGGTTGATTGAAGAGTCTTGGGTAGGAGCTAAGGCAGGAAGGTCTTCTTCCTGTGCTTAGATAGAGAAAGAAAGGCTCCATAGTTGAGTGCGTGGAGGCCTAGGTAAAGTCCACAACTGAGCACGCAGACCCCTGCAACTGTGTGCACAGGGTAGTTTGAGTCTGTAATTTGTGAATTAAGATCAATAAAGACAAGTTTATGAATAATCATTGAGTATTTATGTTCATGTCTATTTATGTGACATGTCGTTGGTGAATAACTTGTTTTATGAAGTATTGATTGAATGCTACGTGATTCTCTTGACCAAGTCTTAATAATGTACACAATGCATGTTTAAACACTTCCGCGAAGACTTTAGTGGTTTCTCTTATGTTTACTAATGACTTAAGTAGATATACCCGAACACCAATTTAGGATTGATTTATGATGCACATAAGTAGGTAGATCGACTAGTAAAGGTCCACCAAGGCTGATCATGGACCTTTGTGAAGGTCTAAATGCCATTTTAATAGAGTTACAATGACAAGCCCTAAAATTCTATCGACCTACGCAAAGACAAATCTAAGGTATTGGAAGACATCACACTAGTCGTTGGATGTAGAAACTTGGTTCTTGCATCCCCCCATATTGCTTCGGCTGAGATTGTAGCCTACACTATGAAGGTTGTTTCCGAAAGGGCCAGTAGTGTAGGGTTTTGTTGGTTGGCGCAGCTAACTCCGAACCTGGGTTAGGACCCCCTAAGCCAACACTTAGAAAACTGTATTGAGAGAAAAGATGAAGTTCATGATTAGTAGCAAAGAGAAACCTAATAATCACCCTATTCATGCTGTACATACCAACTTAGAGTCCTTTACTTTGTATAATGATATGAGTTCAGTAGATGATGACAGTCAAATTATTGAAATTTTAGAAGATATAAGTAGTGTACATAAGGATTTGATTGTAGAAAAAGAGAAACAAGATGTAGACAGTTTGCAGCCGGGAAGTTCACCTGAAAAGACTATTGAATCAGTGCAAGAAATAAAAATTGTTGCGACAACGAGTCATCCTCCAACAAGTAAAATAGATCAACCCTCCAAATTTCAGTTTCTTGATGAAGAAGATGGTCTTTGGACCTTGTAGGACAAAGCATTGGGAAAGGAAGGAGCTGTGATTGGCATGTGGATTCATGGCCCCTTTAATCAGTTAGGTAAATTCCCTCACAATGTAATACTAAGCTCATATAAGTTGGCTTTTGATTGCTCGAATAACGAGGCATAGTACGAAGCATTGATTGTCGGCCTTAAAATTCTCAAAAAGCTAGGAGAAAAGAAGATTTCAGTTTATGGTGACTTCGAGGTTGTGATTAAACAGGTAAAGGGGAGTACCATGCTAAGCATCCAAGGTTGCAAGCTTATCGAAATGTTGTCCTTGATATTCTCAAAACTTTTTCAGAATATACATTGTCTTTGATTCCTAGAAGTTAGAATTTTATGTCTAATTCCCTTGCTACTATAGCATATACGTTTAAGATCCCCATCCAGGCCAATAAGAAGTTTTCAGTTAATGTCAAGCATTGTCCAGCTGTCCCTAAAAATCTGAGATATTGGCAGGTGTTTTGGGATGATAAGAAAATTAATAATTTTCTGCAAGTGGAGGATGAATTCTTGCATTCCCATATTGATGACGTGTATGATGAGAATGATCAGGTAATTGAGACCACTGAGGTTGAAGTGTTGTAGTTGAAAGACAATAACATTCCATGAGGTCTCATGCCTTTGGAAGAGTTATTTGATCACGATGATGTCGCCAAAAAGTGAACAATGGTCCCCACAGAAGCAGGTGTTGAAAATATAAATATTGGCACAGCTGACAAGCCAAAAATGGTCAAGTTGTTAAAGTGTCTATCCCCTGAGATGAAAGGTAAATACGCTGCTTTAATGGCTGAATTTTCTGACTTATTTTCTTAGGACTATTTAGATCTAACGGTGTATGACAAGAACATCATCCAACATACTATACTAGTCAAGCCTGATGAGAAGCCATTCAACCAAAAGCTGAGGAAGATTAATCCCAAATTTTTGCCCTTAATTGAGAAAGAGGTAAATAGATTTTACAAAGCTGGTATCATAGTTCCTATTGGTTTTTCTGAATGGATGTCGAATCTTGCGCCTGTGAGGAAAAAGATGGTGGAAATTCATCTTTGTATTGATTTCAAGAATTTGAACAAAGTGTCCTTGAAGGACAATTGTCCTCTTTCGAAGATGGACCACATTTTGCAGAGGGTAGTTGAGTCTTCAAGGATGTCAATTCTTGATGGATACTCTGGATACAACCAAATTTTGGTGCATGAATATGATCAATTGAAAATAGCCTTTACGATACCGTGGGCTGCTTTTATGTACACCAAGATGCCATTTGGGCTGAAGAATGCAGAGGCTACATTTCAGCGAGCAATGGATATTGCTTTCGCCAATGAAAAAGATGTATTTCTGGTTATTTACTTGGATGAACTTACAATTTTTACTAAATCTGATGAAGAAAATTTGCATCATTTAAGGATTGTTTTTCAGAGGTGCAGGAAATTCAACATTTCATTGAATCCAAAGAAGAGCTTATTTGCCATGGAGGAGAGAACATTGATGGGGCACATAATTTCAAAAGATGGCATTCACATCGACCCCACAAAGGTTGAAGCAATCCAACAGTTGGATATCCTGAGAAGCAAAAGAGAGATTCAATCTTTCAATGGAAAAATAAGCTTTTTGAGAAGATTCATCCCCAACCTTGCTGAACACCTGAGAGAGATGACTAATATGATGAAGAAGGGGAGTGCGGTAAGATGGTTAGAATATGAAAAGAAATCATTCAATTTAGTTAAATTTTCATTGTCTTGTGCTTCCATCTTGATCAACTCTAATTATACTTTAAATTTCATCATATTTTCATTTGCTTCCGAGCACACTTTGGTTGCTGTCCTAATGCAAAAAAGGACAAAAAAACTGAACAGCCCATAGCCTTTTTTAGTCAACTATAAGAGATGCAACGCTAAAGTATAACATTATTGAAAAACAAGATTTAACCTTGATGAAAGCTTGAAATGATTTTTGGGTATACATTCTTCATTTGCACATTCTGGCTTATGTTCCAATTGCAGCAGTGAAGGATGTTCTCATGTAGACAGATCCATAAGGCAGGCGAGGAAAATGGAGCACATCATGCTTGAATATGATCTGGAGATAAAGCTGAAAAAGTTGATTAAGGGACAATGTTTGGCAAAGCTCATCACTGAATCTAACTTGCAAGCACAAGATATCAATCTAATTGCTGCCCTCTCTGAAGAAGAAGTGGAAGACTTGTCGGCACAGGTATCACAGATTTTTATTTCATATCCTTGGTATTCTAACATTGTTTATGTACTTCAGCACCTGAATCCTCCGTTGGAAGTGCCAAGAAGTAAGAGTAGATCATTGAAATTAAAAGCTTCAAAATACTACATCCTTGATAGTGTCTTATTTTGGAAGGATCTGGGTTGTTGTTGTTGAATTGTCTTGTTGAAAGTGAGGTAAAAGAAGAAATGAATGACTTTCACAAGGGAGATTGTGGTGGTCACCTCTTCTGGAAAACCACAACTAAAAAAATTTTGAGGGATGGTTTTTATTGGTCAACTCTTTTTCTAACGTATATAAAACTATGATGAGATATCATGAATGTTAAATTTTTCAGGGGAAAAGAAAACTACTATCATTTCCATTGGAGCCCATTTCAGTCTCGGCACCATTTCAGCAGTGGGGTCTTGATTTTATTGGGGATACCCATCCTTCATCTTCAACCCATCACAAATGGATCTTAACAACAACAAATTACTTCACAAAATGGACTGAGGTGATTCCAACCAGGCAAGCTAGTGATTTGGTAATCATTCAATTAATTGAATATGATATCTTGTCAAGATTTGGTTGCCCGCAGAAAATAATCACTCATAATGCTGCTGCCTTCAAGTCGAAAAAGATGATGGAATTCTGTGACAAGTATCATATCAAATTGGGGCATTCAACAACTTATTATCCACAAGGTAATGGACTGGTTGAATCTTCGAATAAATCATTGGTCAATATAATCAAGAAGATGTTGGAGGTCAATAAGAAGAACTAGCATAAAAATCTTATCAATGCTTTATGGGCGAATAGAGTAAGTAACAAGAAATCCATAAGTATGTTTCTTTTTCAGTTGGTATGTGGGATTGATACTATCTTTCCTACTTCTATTGTTGTCCCGGTCATGAATATTTTGCTGGAAGTTTCCAGTGAACCAAATGATGTGCAACGAAGAATAAATCAGATGATTCATTTGCAACAAACCAGGGAGGAAGTATTTCAGAATACTTCTAAACTTCATGAAAGAATAAAGAAGATTTATGTCGCGAGACTAAAGTAGATGATTTCAACATGGGGGATATAGTTCTTCGTTGGGATGCAAAAAATGAAGAGGAGGGTAAGCATGGTAATTTTGAAAATCTGTGGAAAGGAGCATACATAATCTCAACTTTCAGAGGCAAAAATGTCGTTTTTCTAGAAGAAATGGACAACAAGATTAGGGGAGAAATCAATGGTAGGCTTCTCAAGCATTACCTTACTGGATGAATTTATGAAAATTTTCATGATCATTGTACATACCAGTTTACTTTCATGTCAGAGTGTGAAGTAGCTATCATGGGATATTGAAGCCCGAGGAGAAGGCCATAATGTTTCTTTGACTAGTTGTTGGTTTGAAAGGTTCAGTTTGTTTTTTATAGTTGAAGTCAAGTTCAGTTTGTCAGTCGGTTTAAAGTTTTGAGTTTAAATTTTTATTTTTGACTCCATGCCCAATGGATTAGGCTACCTAGTCTATGGTGTTCTTGACACCTCCTAAAGGAGCTGCCATCCATAACTGGAGCCAATGTTAGTGTCTGTCAGTCCTGTCAGTCCTGTCAGTCACCAGTGACCAAATATGCTCTTACAAAATTTTTGATAGGGTCCTACTGCAAATTTTTATGGTTTCAAATAGGTTTTCAATGAAAATTTGGTCACTAGTTAGGTTAGGTAGGTCATCGCTACTCCTTTCACCTTTATGATCAATGAACATCATCATGGTCAGGTCATCCTTTGTTGAAATGGTGTCATAGTCATCAATGTCATCATTTAGCTCATTCATTCATGTAGTGTCACTAGTAGTTCATAGGGTCAAAATCATGAAAATAAATCATTTCACCACCAAAATCATCATTTGAAGTAGTGACAAGGAAAATTATTCAATAAAGGTTCTACATTTCTTTTATATCTCCATTATGATGTAATATATCCTAATAGGTTCTAAAGCTACAGTTTAAAAATAAAATGTGAAAGGACATGGTGGGGCCACTACACCATTAAAGGAGAAAATTTATTTCCAAAGCTACAAAAGACCAAAAGAGCTTCTCATTTGCCCATTTCATTTGCAAAAAACATATCTTCACCTTCAAAGAGCTCTTGCAGCCTCAGAACAACAATTTCGTGCTCCTAAAGTGCCTCATCATTTGCTGCGCTGCGCTTTTTCTAGAGGTGCTGTGTTTTCTTCAAGAGGGAAAAAACTTCATTCCAAAGGTTTCTAGTTTGACAAGAAGGTTCTAGGCTATCATTTGCAAGTAATCGAGGCATCTTATTTCTTGTTGCTACTCCAACTTATGCTTGAAAATCATGTTTTCCTCTCCTAGGGTTTTCATGCTTTTATAGTCTTTTTGGTTGTATTTTTGAGAAGAACCCTCACAATCAGAGCTCACTCACCTCCCCCACTTTCCATATACCTCTACAGACATATTCCCTCACTCATATCCCTCACTTACACTATTTTTCCACAAACCCTAGCCTAGACTGTACTTTCCTAGGCTAGGATTGTGTTTTCTCTTTTTGAACCCCTTCCCCTCATTGATTCCCTAAAATTTCACTTTCCCCCACTTCCCAACACCAATCCATATCTCCACAAATTTTCCTAAGAATTGAGAGACCCCCTAACCCCTTCATCTCCCTCAACTTCAAAAACTGCCCAAATCCCCTGTTTTTCCCTACACCAAACCCTAATTTCCCCACCCATTGAGCTAGGATTTGCTATGGATTATGAGACTACTAAGTAGAGGAGGCATAAGGGAGGTATGATCAACAGGTATGAGCCAACTTTAACACATGACATCATGTCTTCTCCTTTCCTCAGGAAATCCTTCCAGGATGCTGGTTGCCTTGCCTTTTGCCAAAAGATTGAAGAACTTGGTTTTAAAGACAAACTCACCCGAACTTTTGCCACTAGTTTGAGGAGGGATAAGGTGAACATTGATGGAGTGGTGTTCACTATTTTAGAAGGGACCATTGCTACAACTACAGGGATTCCAAACACTGAAGAAATTTGGTTCAAGAAAAGATATATCGACTTGAGAATTACAAGATGTATCTAAAACCTCCATATAAAACTGCTCCAAAGCACATCTTCCCCTTTAGACATCTGTTGGACACGTATGACCCTCTCATGAAAATGATCATGAATTATTTTACATGTGAGGGTAGATTGTCAAGATTGTATCAGTACCATGTGAGGCTTTTGATGCATTTCACCGATGTAAAAGTTCTCAACCTACCTCATTACCTTTACAAAAGCACGGTTAAGATGGAAAAGAAGGTGCATAGGTTGGGAGAAGATCATCATGGCAGTTTGTTTCATTATGGCTTGGTGAAGATCCTATTTTTCCATCAGCTGGCACAAATCAATTTGTCTTGGGATGGTTTCATCTATTCAACATCTTTATTGCCTTCTCCATCTCAGTCAAGTAGTCATTCTACTCCTTTGTCTTCTCCAACACAATAAGAGGTGGCTTCCATAATTAGACCTATCACAATAACTCCTAGGGCAAAAGTGACCAAGATCTACACAAGAGGGAAAAGGCTTGTGTTTTCTCTAGACATCATTAAAAGGGCCAAGCCTACATCATCACAGTAGTATGAGACACCATTGGATGAAGAAGCATAGATTCATATTGACACTAATATGGCAGATTTATAAGTGCATGAGGAGGTCAAATACTTAGAGCAGATCATCCGGGAGAAAAAGGCTGATATTAGAGAGCTGAAGAGTAGGTTGTCCAAGGTAGATTTTTTGATTTATTTCTTTCAACAAGAAAACAAACAACTCAAAGTCAATCAACTTTTGCTTGATAAATCTAAAGCAGATTTGGAGAAGGATAGTGCCAAAGGTAAAACAATGATAAACTCGGAAGAGATTGAAGCCACTGGTTTTCATCTCAAGCCTAGAAGGCCTAAGACAAGAGGTTTGAATAGGAAAGAAAAGAAAATCACTGAAACATCCTCTCCACCGAGGCAACAAAACATTGACAAGTCCATTGACAAGTCCATTGAAGAAGATTTTGAGGAAAATAGGGAAAATTAACTGGATAGAGTCAATTTCCATTTGGAAAAGCTCCTTAAGAGGGCCAAAAGGGCCACTAAACTTTAGAGGCATATGTCCATGCAATACTGTACTAGAAACAAGGTCTCCCAAGTCAGAATCAAGCAACTAAAAAAGAAGTTAGGGTAAACCCTAAGGGAGAAAAAAGAGAAAGATAAAATTGATTTGTTAGCTAAGGCGTCCCTCCTTGCTTGAAATTTCATTTCAGAGTTTCATGGACAAAAATTGAAGCAATTTTGAAGAAATTTTGAAATTTTTTAAGTTTTTGTGACTTCTGGCATAAATAGAAGAGTTCAGCCAAGGCGCTGCACTTTTTCCTCAAACATCCAAATGCCAAAAATTTCATATGGATGGATATATAGTGACCTATATATTCCAACTATCCACTTTTGGTGCCTTGTCAGCAAACAAGTTTGAAGAAAATGCCCAAAAACAGGTCAGAAAACCACTTACTATACTAGGTGGTGCGCTTTTGGAGTAGTTGTGGGAGAATGAGTTACTCTTGGTCTTGGAGTGTCCATTTTGCTTGCTTGAGTTGTCGAATGATAACTAGACATACCAATATTTCCATTGGTATGTTCAGATCTGGATTTCGAGCAGTGAAAGGCCTTTAAAAACCTCCGCAAATTTGGCATTGCGCTTATGCCTGGTGGCACTGCATTTTTGCCTGTTTGTCTAAATTTTGAGTTTTCTTTAGTCAAACTTGGATTTTATAATGTAATTCTTGATGTTGTGAGTTGAAATTATGTAAATGATGGTAAATGTGTCTTTTTAGAGTCATTTTGATGTAGATACATCATCATTAATGGTGGTTAAAAGTCAAATGTGTCAGTTTTTCTATTTTGAGGAGAGTTTGTTAACCTCCCTAGTAATTAGGTATTGTTGGAGATATTCTTGTGATCAGCTCCTACATTGAGAGATTCAACCCCTGAGAGTGGGGAATTTGTTTTTTGGTCTATATGTATCTAGTTTTCAATCAGACTGAGGGTTGGACATCAGAGAGTGGAAATCTTGTAGCTTGTACTCCATCATATTTTTACAGGAAATCAAAGGCAAAATTGCAGCGATTATTCAAGAATTCTTGTGGCGTGAGTTTGTGGTATTTTTTTTCTCGTGTTAAGCATTTATATGAATGATAAATTAGTTTCCTTTCCATATCTATGCTTTTCAGTGATTTTCCTAAGAGGTATTAAAAAAAATTCTTGTAATTAAGCTTTATTTTGTTAGGAATCTCATTTTATGTTCTCAGTCTTCTGATAGATGAATTCATGGTTCACATGCTCATCTTCATTTTCTTACCTATTCAACCCTACACTACATCTACCAACTCCTAAGCTATCACAAAGACATCCCTACCTTTCTCCTTTATATCTCATGCAACTGAACCATTGAAGACCTAACCTAGTTCCTTTATTTGCACCTCTGATCTAGCAAACCCTAAATATGCAAAACTATAGTGTTGTAATAACTACCGTAACATCTTTTCCCACTCTAGTCATCATTGGTCGTGAGCTCATAGAGAGAGCCCTCTTTGGTTTAGCAGGGCTAGCTGTTGAACCCTAAGTAGTTTGATGTTACCTCCGTCTATCTCCTTTCTCAGCCTTGAGACATTGTGGAGGATAACAACAGGTAACATGCAATATCCACTGCCTCTGCCCAGACGTACTGTCCTAACCTAGCACCACTAAGAATGCTTCTTTCCTTCTCCATCAACGTCCTATTCATCCTTTGTTCAACTCCATTTTTTTGAGGTGTCTCTAGAGTAGTCTTCTATGGTGCTATACCATACTTCTTACAAAACTCTTCAAATTCCTTCTTGCAGAAATCCACCATTATTTGTCCTCAACACCTTAATCTTCTTCTTTGTTTGATTTTCCACCAAAGCCTTAAATTATAAAACTTGTCAAATACTTCATATTTCTTCCTGAGGAAATATATCCATGTATTCCTTGAGAAGCCATCTATAAATGAGACATAGTACATATATTTACCTAGAGATGGAATCGAAATAGGTCCAAACACATCACTATGCACAAGCTCTAATAGCCCTTTTGCCCTCTTAGCAATAGAGGGAAACTCATCTGATTTTGCTTTGCATATACACAATGTTCATAAAAGTCATAATACAAAGAGAAATTAGACATACCTTCTATGATACCATTATCATGTAGTATTCGAAGGCCCTTCTCTCAAATGTGTCCAAGTCTTCGATGCCATATAATGTTATTTTCTCTAGAGACTATTAGATTTTTAGCTCCACGTTCAGGAACCACGGAATTTTTGCACCCATTAGTAACACTGCTACCCATAATCTTGTACATAGTTCAAATATGAAGTCCATCCATCAATATCAGTGTTTCCCGAACCATCTTGTAGGTATATTTCTTGAACATTATTTACACCTGCATCATCCATCTTTCTTACATAAATAATATTTATGGCCAATGCAGGAATATGGAGAACATTAGGAAATTTTCTAATCCTTCCACCTCACATCTTCAACATGAATTTTCCACGTCCTGCAATTCTAGCCTTCCTGCCATCCCCCTAGGAAGACATCACCACCATAATATTCTCATACTTGTAAAAACACTCCCCATGGGGAGTGAAGTGAAAGGATGCTCCTAATTCAATCAACCATGCGTCATGATATATGTGTGTACTTTAAGAAGAATCCAAGTACACATCCCCACCTTCATCCGATGTGGTTTTTTCTTCTGCAGAAGGAGCATCATCAGGTCCGTTTCCTTTCTCGGGAGCTTTATATCTACAACCCTTTTTGTAGTGCCCTTCCTTTCCTCATTTCTAGCATACATTTACATATTTTCTTGTAGATTTAGATCTCCAACTTGAGGATCTCCCAGTAGATTTAGATCTCCCTCTCACATATAAGGAATCTCCATTTCGGGTCTCCATATTTTTCTGTCTCATCTCCTCCGACAAGAAGGATGAGAGGTTTTCGTCAAACTTCAAAGCAGTTGTATTGCTACCTATGGAAACAACTAAACTATTCCATGAGTTTGGTAGAGAAAAATTAGATTGATGCACTTATATTCATCTAAAATTTTAATATCAATAGGCTTACCACAATATTAAAGGCATTCAGATGTGTTGTCACCAGGTTTCCATCCTTCATCCTCATGTTATACATCTTTTTCCCCAGGAACATTTTGTTCACTAAAGGCTTATATTGATACAAAGTCCCTAACTTGACCCACAAATCCTTTTTCGTAGCTTCCCCACATACATTCAACAATACCGAATCTGAGAGACACAATCATATTGTGCACTTCGCCTTCCGATTTAACTTCTCCCAGCCTTCTGGTGACATTATTGTTGTTGTCATACTTGGATATTTTTCCATCCATTGATCTCTATCCACCAATAGATCCTCCATCTTGAGCTTTCACAACTCAAAACTTTGTCCATTGAATTTCTAGACCTCTATATTTCCACTATTCATGATCTACTTTAACAGCAAGAATTGATTGCGTAGACCTCCCACTATAACATGGTCTACCACAGACCTGAGAAAAAACCCCCCAATAGC
Organism: Pinus taeda; assembly: GCA_000404065.3. Lineage (NCBI taxonomy): Eukaryota > Viridiplantae > Streptophyta > Pinopsida > Pinales > Pinaceae > Pinus > Pinus taeda. The sequence continues at coordinate 24,878 of APFE031501910.1, read as the reverse complement.
AAAGGTATCCCCTTGAAGCGAAAACTACTCTAATACCAAATGTATGTTTTAATTGTGTACATAAATTACCTATAAACAAATTCTTAAAAATAGAAAAATATACAATGGTAATAACATGAAATAAATATACACAGACATTTTCCCTTGGATTCCAAAACTGGGAATACTATATTGATTTTTCATTATATTTCTTTCAATGTTACTATACATATATATACATGTCATAGAATTCATAAACCCAAATCCACTAACCATGGATTAGAACATAACCGTAGTTCCCTTGACTAGATTTACAAAAATACCATGGGTACAAAACCATCATGCCCAAAACCATGTGCAAAAAACATGCACAAAATCATGGCTAGTTTCGCCTACCATCTTTGGGTCTGCCCCCATCCTTGGGTCTTCCCAACTATTATTGGCTCTGTTAGCCTTGCTGGCAAAAGGCCCAAAATTGGATCCATATATGCTCTTAAAGTCACCAAATTTACTTAAAATCATGCCCATGGATCCAAAAATGCTCTTGAAATCTTCAGCATTTGCTCAAGATCACCCAAAAGGACAAATTAAGCGTAAGAGGAGAGCCCTTGGAAGGGCGGAAATACATTATCAGAAGGCAAAAAATGCTTGAAAACCATGAAAAACCAAAATCGCAGGCTTAAATCATGGAAAGAACAACAACGTTAGATCTGACCGATCAACGACCTAGATCTAAGCGGCTAATCGCAATTGGCGCTGTAGAGAGGATGACTTAAGGATGGGCACAAGACACTGTCGATCAACGATCTTTGATGATTAGATCGGCGGGTCGCATCGGCGGAGGTCTCGGCTATTTAAGAAAAGGTCTTGGGCATGAGCGATGAGCGATGAGCGATTGCGATCAGATCACATCGCTATATCGCAGCAGAGTAGCACTGAGGGGTGGGGCTTATGCACAGGTATATGTGCAATGCAATAACCGGACCTGACGGTTATATATGCAAGATTTGATAATATTTCAGGTCCGCAGGTGGGCCGGTTTCAATGCAATTTTGTGTATTATCGTTATATAATGAAATACAAAGGAACACAGGGTAGCGCCGATAGCGATGAGTCCCAGACCCGAAAGGGTCAAGGAAGTGAAATATATAAAATTTGAGATCCGCAAGAAGGCCAATTTTAATACATTTTCAATGTTTTTTGTATTATAATGAAATACAAAGGGAGCCTTGGGTAGCATTGATGTGATGAGGCCTGAACCCAAAAGGGTTCGGGAATGAAATATATAGATATTTCAGGTCTGCCAAGGCCGTTTTCTCATAATTTCCAATGTTTCGACATATTTCCAATATAAAGGGAAAATGAAAAAACCAACAGGATTTCAGCAGAGCCAAAGGTGATAAGTGGTCTAGGCCAAGCTCCACCCGAAGCCATACAACGGTTGCCACGTGTCCAGGACGATGAGAGAGAAAACCACCCTCATTGGGCGGTTAACTCCAGTACAAAAGAGGCGCCCGAAATGGATCACCACCGTTTGATCTAAAACTCCCAGATCAAAGGTGGAGATGTGATATCACCCCAAAGGTGGACCCGATAGATATATATCTCATTTTTGAGGACTTTGAAGTCTGAAAAGGACACAAAGGGGTGGGATTTCTCAATATTCCTGTGTTTTCTATTTAAAACAGAAACAGTATGGCAGCGTTGTTCTGAATTTACAGAAAGCATGCATTGCAAACATTTGAAAGGGAACAACGCAACACAACATGTCCAACACATACCCAAACTGACAAAGAGGCTGAGGAGCAGCGCAACGCAACACAACACGCGCATCTATCCAAAACAAACAGAAATATCAAAGCCACAACGCAGCTCATCAAAACAAACATCATGGGGCATCTCTGGCACGTGGGAGCTCCCAAATAGCGCATCAAACTACCTGAAGGTGGTTATTCCTCTGTCAGAAGGAGAAAACCTCTGAGCCATGCTTGCCTATTGAGGGAATCAATCAGTTAACAAGACAGATTAGACAATTTAAGACTTTGAGCCTTTGAGAGCTCAGGAGCATTATAAAATGCCTATAAAAAGCCGAAAATGAGATGTAACAAGGGTTCAACTTCTGGAGATTGTTGCTACTCTGCTCCTTCAAGCTTCTCATCTTCATTCTAGCAATATAAGCTTCTTTTGCTATTATATGTTCAATGTCCATTCTTTTTTCTATTCTATGCTTGCACTTGAATAGGTTATTCATGTTTTCTGCTGTGTCTAATGCTAGATAACTATCATTAGCCTCTGAAATCTACAAATTAAAGGTTGAGCAACACCCTGGGAAAGGAAGAGTTCCTAATACCTTTGCTCCTAGAAATCCAAATCCAAATCCATATAGAAGAACTAATGAGTAGTTGCAAATTTTGTAATGAAGCAAAGATGCCAATGAAGACCAAAGGGTGAAGGCCCCTTTTCAAAATGCAGTCATGGAAGAAGAGAACTTTGAAGAAGATGATGAGATCATTGTCTGGAAGACAAAGGCAATGCTTCCTTTTTTTCCTCAGTTGCCTATGAAAAGTCATTATTCAATGACCAGATCAGCCAAGAATGGGATGGTGAAGCTGTTCTACAAACTAAAGATCAGTAAGGATACAACCTAAGGTCAAAGATGAATAATACCATGCGAGCTCCTATTCAAAGAGTTGCTATCCCTGCAGTACAACAAGCTAATAATTAAAAGCAACTGATAATTGATCCCATCATCCTCAAAGCTCCAACTCATGAGGTAAGAGGCCTTGACAAGTCTCCTCATTTTAGTTTTCAATCAGAAATTCAGAAGCTAAGAATACCTATGCCTTTGATTGAACTAGTGAAGAATGAGTCCTTCAAAAGATCCATCCTAGAGGCCCTTGAGCCTAAAGCCATCCAAGCCTCCACTGACTATGTAAATTTGCAAGATGACAAGCCAACTGTTATTCTCAGCACAATGATTGAAAATTGTGAAGACGGCTCCCCATCATTCTATGTCTCACTGACTATTCATGAAAAAATCCTTCACAACTGCCTTTTGGACACTTGAGCCAGCCATAATCTGATGCCCAAGGCTGTCATGGATGAGTTGGGTCTTGACATCACTAAGCCTTATCATGACCTATTTTCTTTTGACTCTAGAAAAGTGAAATGCCTGGGATTAATCAAGGACCTAGCCATCACTTTGTCTCAACTGCCCATGAAGAGCATGATGATGGATATAGTGGTAAAAGATGTACCCCCCAAGTTTGGCATGTTACTTTCCAGAGGTTGGATAAAGAGATTAGGTGGATCATTAAAAAATGATCTATCCTATGCTACTGTCCTGGTCTTCGGAGGTGCGAGAAAGAGATTATATAGAGAAGCTCAGCTGGCTTATATCATCAACGATGAAAGGAAACCCACTAATCATCCCATCTATGTTGTTGACACTGATTTTGGAGCATGTATTCTTCATATTGAAGAATCCCAGTTGGCCTCCATGTAGCTTAAAAACCAATTTTCCAGATCACTAAGGAAGAAGGCCCACATATTTGGGACATGTTCTTTGATGGATCTTGCTCTAAGGAAGCTGCAGGGGCAGGTGTAGTCCTTGTGTCCCCCACACATGAATACATTCATTTATCTTTCAAGTTAACCTTTCAGGTCACAAATAACATAGCAGAGTATGAAGCTTTGATTCTAGGCTTTAGCGCTGCTAAAGAAATGGGTATCAAAGGCTTGAAAGTGTTTGGAGATGCAGACCTCATCATTCAGTAGGTCAATAAAGAATTCCAAGCAAAGCATCCAAGGCTGAAAGCATACAGAGATGACGTATGGAGGCTCAAGGATTCTCTTAATAATTTAAGCATTTCTTATATCCGAGAATGAAGAACTAGCTTGCCGACTCCCTTGCTATGTCTGCTAGCATGTTTATTCCTTCTTTGCCTCCTAAATTGATGTATGAAGTTTAGGTAAAATATAGACCATCTCTGCCTGACAATGTCAAATATTGGAGAGTTTTTCAAGATGAAGAGGAAATTAACAGGTTTTTACAAGTCGTTGAGGAATTTGCTGAAATTCACATCGACCAAGAAAATGAAACCATGGAAGAATGCGGCCAGTCCAAGCTAAAGGATGAGATCGGCCAAGGACGCATTGTCCAACTGCCTAGTAACCATATACCAAAAGGACTGGGGCCTCTAGAGACGCTGTTCGATCATAACGATGTACTTTATAAGCTTGCCAAAACAGAAAATGAGTCTGTTGTTCGTAGACACAATATAGGGAGCCCATCCCATCCGAAATACATCATTCTATCCACTCATTTGTCTTCTACCTAGAATTCTGAGTATTGCAGCCTCATGAAGCAATTCGCTGATATTTTTGCCTGGGAATATAGTGATCTTAAAACATATGATACAAACATCATTCAGCATAAGATTCCATTGGAAAAGAACACCACCCCTTTTAAGCATAAATTAAGACCTATCAGCCCTCTCTTATTTCCTTTGATTGAGAAAGAGATCAAGAAGCTGTTGGATGCCAAAATCATAGTTCCCCTAAGGTATTCAAAATGAATAGCTAACCTTGTGGTAGTGAGAAAGAAATGCAGAAGTTAGGCTTTGTGTTTGACTTCAAAAATCTGAACAAGTGCTCTAAAAAGATAACTACCCCCTGCCTAAGATGGAACACTTGCTGCAAAGAGTTTCAGGGGCCAGAGTCATGTCTTTCTTAGATGGATTTTTAGGTTACAATCAAGTTGTTGTACATCTAGAAGATCAGGAAAAGACCGCCTTCACTACTCCTTGGGGCACTTTCATGTACTCCAAGATGCCTTTCGGACTGATGAATGCTGAGGCTACTTTTCAGAGAGCCATGGACATAGCCTTTGTGGGAGAGAAGGACAAGTTTGTCCTTATTTATCTGGATGACATAACGGTCTTCTCCAACAGTCACAAAGACCATTTACAACATTTGAATAAGATCTTTCTAAAGTGCATATAGTTTGGAATTTTGGTTAACCCAAAGAAGTCACAGTTTTCTCTAGAAGAAAGAAAGCTTCTGGGACATATTGTTTCTGCTGAAGTTGTGAAGATTGATCCAGCAAGGGTTCAAGCAATTCAGACATTGTCCATCCCAAGGTCAAAAAGGGACATTCAACCCTTCCTGGGTAAGATTAACTTTGTAAGGAGGTTCATTCCAAACTTTTCAGAGCTAGTAAAGCACATCACTTCCATGCTGAAGAAAGGATCATAAATAAAATGGATAGATGCTTCAAGAAGCTCTTTTGAAGCCATCAAGCAAGCTATCATGGAATCTCCCACTATAATCAGCCCAGATTACACTAAGGAGTTTTGTATCTTCTCTTTTGCCTCTTATGATACAATTGTAGCAGTTTTGTTGCAGAAAAATGATGAAGGCGTAGAGCACCCTATGGCCTTTTTCAACAAAACTTTAAGGGATGCTGAACTAAGGTATGCCCTTATTGAAAAACAAGCTTATGCTCTCATAAAATCTTTAAAGGCATTCAAAATTTATATTCTGCATTCCAAAGTAGTTTCATATGTACCTTCAGCCTCAGTAAAAGATCTCTTAACTCAACCAGATATTGATGGAAAGAGAGCTAAATGGATTGAAAAATTCATAGAGTTTAACATAGAGGTGAAGCCCACTAAGCTTGTCAAAGGCCAGGGCTTGGCTAAACTTATGACTGAAGAAAATTGCAGCTTGTTAGACATAAATTGCATGGGTCTAAATTCAGATGATGAGCAGATAGAGGGAGCAACAGAAGAACAAAAGAAAAATCCGTCTCTGGCTGAAAATCTAGCCACCTATGAATGGTATTCCAGCATAGTTCATTTCTTGCAGAAGCTACAAGTCCCTCCAGGGCTTAGCTCAAGTCAAGCCTGGGCCATTAAACTCAGATCAACCAAATTTTGCATTAATAAAAATTTGCTTTATTGGAAAGACCCATTAGGAATCCTCTTGAGATGTCTAGATAAAGAACAATCTGTGGAAGTCATACACCAGTTCCATTCTAGCATCTACGGAGGGCATCATTATTGGAAAACCACAACCCACAAAATCTTAATGGCTGGGTATTATTGGCCTACTCTGTTCTCTGATGTGTTTTCTTTTGTGAAATCTTGTGACAAGTGTCAGAGGTTTGCAGGAAGACAACAACTAAAATCTCTGCCCTTGAAGCCAGTACATGTCAATGGTCCCTTCCAGCAGTGGGGCTTGGAATTTATAGGTGAGATCAACCCACATTCTAGTGGCCAACACAAATGGATCTTAGTAGCCACTGATTATTTCACTAAGTGGATTGAGGCTATACCCACTAAGAATGCCAATCATCAAGTTTTCATAAAGTTCTTGAATGAGAATATTTTCACTAGATTTGGTTGCCCAACCAAACTAGCCACTGATAATGCAACAACTTTCAAGGCAAAAGAATTGGTGGACATGACTGAATCCATGGGCATTCAAGTGGTGCATTCTACCTCATATTATCCTCAAGGCAATGGCTTGGTAGAAGTTTGTGCTATGGGCTGACAAAGTTACCATCAAAAATTCCATAGGGAATTCTCCATTTAAATTGGTTTATGGTGCTAATGTTGTTTTCCCTATCCAGCTGATTCTCCCTGTGGCTAAATTATTACAAGAAGAACAAGATGAAGAGAATGACATGGTAAGAAGAATGAATAACCTGGTTGAACTAATAGTAGATCAGAGAGCAGTTGGTTGAGAAGTCAAAGGCTCATCAGAAGAAAATCAAAGAAACCTTTGACAAGAAGGGAAAAGTGGACAATTTCCAAGTTGGTGATTGGGTGCTTAAATGGGATGCATTTAAGGAAAAGAAAGGTAATCATGGCAAGTTTGACTCCTTATGGATAGGTCCGTTTGTCATCGCTCAAATTCAGCAGAACAATACATTCATTCTGCACAATTTGGAAGGAGGATATACTTTTGGTAGCCCAGTAAATGGGCGGTTCTTGAAACTTTATTTCGTTTAAGGCTTTAAAGCCTTGTTATTGTAAATATGTTTTTTTTTTCCAGTTTTTATCTTCATTTTGAAATAGACTCCATGCCCAATGGAACACTAGGAGGAAGATTTGATTTTGTTTTTACAGGAAAGGCATTGATTTGTGATCCTTGAAACCTCACAGGGAGGAATTCATCCCCAGAAGGAGCCAGTGTTAGCCTCGCTGGAAAAAGGCCCAAAATTGGATCCATATATGCTCTTAAAGTTTCCAAATTTGCTTAAAATCATGCCCATGGATCCAAAAATGCTCTTGAAATCTTCAGCATTTTCTCAAGATCGCCCAAAAGGTCAAAATCAGCCCAAGAGGAGAGCCCTTGGAAGGGTGGAAATACACTATCGGGAGGCAAAAAACTCTTGAAAACCATGAAAAACCAAAATCACAGGCTTAAATCATGGAAAGAAAAATAGCCGTTAGATCTGGCCGATCAACAGCCCAGATCTAAGCAGATAATCGCAATCGGCACTGCAGAGAGGATGACTTAAGGACGGGCGCAAGACACCGTCGATCAACGATCTCTGATGATTAGATAGGTGGGTTGCATCGGCGGACGTCTCAACGATTTAAGAAAAGGTCCTGGACATGAGTGATGAGTGACTTCGATTAGATCGCATCGCTATATCGCAACAGAGTAGCATTGAGGGGTGGGGCTTTTGCACAAGTATATGTGCGATGCGATATCGGGACCTGATGGTTATATATGCGACATTTGATAATATTTCAGGTCTGCAGGTGGGCCGGTTTCAATGTAATTTTGTGTATTATCGTTATATAACGAAATACAAAGGAACACAGGGTAGCACTGATAGCGATGAGTCTCGGATCCAAAAGGGTCAGGGAAGTGAAATATATAAAATTTGAGATCCGCAAGAAGGCCAATTTTAATGCATTTTCAATGTTTTTTGTATTATAACGAAATACAATGGGAGCCTTGGGCAACATTGATGCGATGAGGCCCAGACCCAAAAGGGTTTGAGAATGAAATATATAGATATTTCAGGTCCGCCAAGGCTGTTTTTTCATAATTTCCAATGTTTCGACATATTTCCAATATAAAGGGAAAATGACAAAACTGGCAGGATTTCGGGACAGCCAAAGGCGATAAGTGGTTTAGGCAAAGCTCCGCCCGATGCCATACAATGACTGTCACGTGTCCAAGACGAGGAGAGAGAAAACCACCCTCATCGGGCAGTTAACTCCAATACAAAAGAGGCACCCGAAATGGATCACCACCGTTGGATCTAGAACTCCCAGATCAATGGTGGAGATGTGATATCCCCTAAAGGTAGACCCGATAGATATATATCCTATTTTTGAGGACTTTGGAGTCCGAAAAGGACACATAGGGGTGGGATTTCTTAATATTCATGTGTTTTCTATTTAAAATAGAAACAATATGGAAGCATTGTTCTGTATTTATAGAAAGCATGCATTGCTAACATTTAAAAGGGCACAACACAACACAGCACGCCCAACACATCCCCAAATTGACAAAGAGGTCGAGGAGCAACACATCGCAACACAACACGCGCATCTATCCAAAACAAACAGAAATATCAAAGGCCACAACACAGCTCATCAAAACAAACATCATGGGGCATCTCTGGCATGAGAGAGCTCCCAAACAACGCATCAAACTACCTGAAGGTGGTTATTCCTCTGTCAGAAGGAGAAAACCTCCGAGCCATGCTTGTCTATTGAGGAAATCGATCAGTTAACAAGACAGATTAGATAGATTAAAACTCCGAGCCTTTTAGAGCTCAGGAGCGTTGTAAAAGGCCTATAAAAGGCTTAAAACGAGATGTAACAAGGGTTCAACTTCTAGAGATTGTTGTTACTCTGCTCCTTCAAGCTTCTTATCTTTATTCTTGCAATATAAGCTTCTTTTGCTATTATATGTTCAATGTCCATTCTCTTTGCTATTCTATGCTTGCACTTGAATAGGTTATTCATGTTTTCTGCCGTGTCTAATGCCAGATAATTGTCATCTTATCTCTGCATTGATAAATTAGATTTGCAAGTCTCATTTACTTCCTGTAGCTAGCCATTCATATGTGTCTATGTATGAAATCTGTTGGTACAGTCAATATTTGCCATCTATCCATTGAATCTATAAACTATTGAGCATTAGTGGTCTAAAGCCTTGTATTGTTGAGGGTGTTCATGCATGTCTTGAGTGAGAATAGAGCTGAAATGATTATCTGACTTGATCCAAACCATCATCCATTCCAATAGTTCTGAGAACAATATTGAATATTATATGTTACTAGGCATCTTTGAGTTGCAACCTAGGAGAGTTTCCTGGAGTGATAACAGGCTCAACATAAAATATATTTATTTATTTTATTTATTTTATTGTATTTATATTTTTTTTATACATTTATTTAATTTAATTAATTAAATTATTATTTTTAATTTAATTTTTTCTCGGGGCATTTCCACAGACCCCTTGACGCGTGGAAAGAATATAGCACATTCCCAACACCTTAGACTTATGTATGTTACCTCAGACTCATCTTATGCTCTTCCTCAAGAGATTTGAACTCAATATTAATAAAAGATCTGAATTACTCTTGGAGAGGATGTTGAATTACATATATATAGTCATCTTGCCATCTGAATGGGTGTGTTCCTTAATTGAGCCGACTTGAATATTTGGAGAGGCTGAATTAACTAGGAGGAAGCTAACAGGGTAATATGGATTAAAAAATCTTCAAATTTATTCTTTTGCAAAGGCCATGACGAACATGCCTTTCACATTTTTCTTTTGACAAAACAATAAATAATATTTTCTTTTATCACAAGCATGAAGAACATACTAAATATATATTTTTCTTTTCACACAAAATATAATTCATCTTTCATCATTACAAGTACAAAATTTGTATGTTATGAAGATCGACCATAGCAAGAAAATTCAACATATGGGAAGCAAAAAGGATCACATAACAAGAGTCTCTCCCCTGTATTTCAAATGATTTCTATTCAACAACAATAATTCGAACAACTCAAATTATTTCATGTACTGAGGCACTTGAATCCTACAACGAATGAATTGGCCAACAAATGGACAAGATTGGACCAAGGGTTCTTAGAATTGAATAATAGAATTTTATCATATTCCCCATTTCCATGCCCCCCATATATGGTGAAGAAGTAATACACATTGACTCCAAAAGCCATTTAAGCATGAAAAGAAGTTTGGGTGAACTTAAGGATGATTAAGATCTCATCCCGCCTTTAGATGGAGGCCTTCATGGATCAATGGAAAACATTTACTATTATGTCCTAGATGTCACCTCTCTAGCACCCTTATTCAAATCACTTCCTCAGATGACATATGATTCGAGCTCAACATGTGCAAAAGTGTCTCGATACATTCTGTAACATCATTGGTATATGGATATTTAAAGGGTCTAAATCAATAGCTCTAAGACCTCATTCATTTCACCTTAGGTTGTTGTTTTTTTTGGACAAAAATGGTTAGTTTTTATTTGAAAATCAACAAAATAGTTGCCGAGGGCTTAAACAATGATACTTGAAGAAAGTCGGCGCTGACAACAATCATTTGGTCTTTGATTTTTAGAAGCCCAAAAGGCAGGATTAAGGAGGAATTTTTTTTAAGCTGTAACTCCTTCTTCCCTAGCTCTTCTTGGCACCTCAGCTGTTCCTTTTCTGCTGTTCCTTATCTGCTGTTCCATTTCTGCTATTCTGTTTTTTCTGCTGTTCCGTTTTTTTTGCTGTTCCTTTAGATCGGTAGAAGAATAAACCAACGGGAGGAAAGCTCTGGAAGATCCTTCTTACAGTCGGTAGGGACAGTAGAATTGGTGTTTGAAAATCCTGCTGAATGATTTACACTGTGATTGCAGATAGGGGATTGAAAGAGGACTTGCTTTGTTCCAAAATGGTGCCTTCGAGTTCCATTGCTTTTGCTTAGCTTTTAGATAGGAGACCCACCATGCCAGAATGCTGGATCAACCCATGAATAACTGCATTTTCTTTTTGAAATGTCTGGCGGATTGCTATGATGTGATACAGAATACCAAGATCGGTAAACAGGCCTTGAGGTGGCCCTCTTGAACTCCCCAGAACCCCTTGAGGATGAGTCCGCACCACTTAACATCAGGCAGCTCAAAAGGTTCAAACCCGAAGCTTTGGAGAAGCTGAACCAACGAAATACAGAGGCCCAGACATCTCCAAAATTAAGGAATGCTGCAGTCCGATTCAACCTCATTGACTAACAGGGATCTCCTACTCCGGATAGAGGCTAGGTTGGCTGCCTCATCCGCCTGTGAGTTTAATTTTCTCAGCACATGATAGAAGGAGATTTTGTGAAATTTGGGCAATACTAGTCTGATTTTTTTGAGGATGGGGGCTAACTGCTCCTGAGAAGGGATCTTTTGAGAGTTCATAGCCTGAATAATTAGCCTGGAGTCTCCAAAGACTGAGATGGAGAGGAGATTCCTCTTAAAAGCCAGATTTAGACCTTGCCACAGAGCTAGAGCCTCCGCTCTGTTGTTTGTTTCATGCCCCAGACCCTAAGCAAAGCGCAACTCAGTTGAGCCACCTGGGCTTAAGATAACTCCACCACCACCCACCTTTCCTGGGTTGCCTTTAGAGGCCCAATCGAAGAAAAGGCAGTGGTCATCCAAAGCAGATCTCCATTTGATGAATTCCTTTTCTTCTAGATGAATTTCCCAGTGAGAAGAGGCTTTAGCAGGAGGAATGGGTCTATTCTGATGATTAGGAACAAGCTCTTCTAACCATTGATCTTCCTCGTTGTCCATAGTCGTGCCATTTCTTATGGTGGGTTTGGTTTCTAAAGCCTCCCCCAACAGGATTTTGATCTTAGTGATAATTCTGACCAGGTTGCAACTCTCCTCCCTAAAAATTCTGTTGTTCCTCTCCAGCCACAGTTTCCAGCATGTGAATTTGGGAATCCACATCCAGCCAGTCTTGAGAAGGTTTTTTTTGGAGAGACAGAACGGGGATAACTTGGCCCAGTTTCAAAGAAGGTCCTGAATATTTCGTGGAAGCTCCATATTGTTAGGTCCTAACATCAGGACACCCCTCCAAACTTCTTGAGCAAAGGGGCACAATAAGAACATGTGGTTAGCCTTTTCTTCATCCGAAACACAAAGAGGGCATCTGGAGGGACCTGCCATTCCACGCTTCCTCAGGTTATCTCCAGTGAGGATACTTTTATGTGCCATAGTCTAGGAAAAGAAGTCAATTTTGGGGAGAGCAGGAAAAGACGAGATAAATTTCCATTGAGTTGGCTCTGGGGGGACGCTAGGGACAACCATCAAACTTTTGTAACCTTCTGCTGATGAGTAAGAGCCTGAAAGAGAACCCCACCCTCTTTTGTCCTTAGAAGAGGCCTTTAAGGGAGATTTTCCTTGGAGCAGATCCAACAATAACTTGGCTTCACCATCCAGCCAATGAGGGACGTCCCCCAAATTCCAACCATCCCATAGACTTTTTGCATCATTTGTCCAATTGGAGATGTCCCAAAGGGTTTCCAGATTGCTGGCCTAAAGCCAAACTCTGATATTTTCCAGATCTGCCATCTGATTCAAGGGCTGATCTCCAAGAATCAAGTCTTCCCAGATTTTTATTTTTTCCCCATTACTTGGGATCCAATAAAGCTTATGACTGAAATGTTTTATAGCTGTGAGATAGAGTTTGAAAACTGGGGATCCTTTGGATATTCTAGGAGGCTAGTCCAAACACCTCAAACGTTTCCCTTGAAAATATTTTTTCCACAGAACTCCCTTTCTCCAACTAGGATTCCCAAAGACAATGTTCCAAAGGAGCTTGGAGCCCAGAGCAAGATTTTGGGCTACCAGATCCCTCATTTGTAGACCTCCTTCCAAGAATGGCTTCTTAATTGTGTCCCAATTTACTAAAGGGAGCCTTCTTTCATTATTTTTCCCTCCCTCCCACAAAAATCTTCTAAGGAGGCCGTCCACTTTACTGATAAAGGTTTTAGGAGCTAGAAGAATGAAATTCTGAAGAAGGATTTGCGTTACATTGGAATTCTCCATTGTTAATTGGTGGTCTGCTACGCTGTCATGCATCTCCTTTCTTTTGGCGGTGGGCATTTTCAACCTTTTAGCCCACTCCTTGAGCTCCCTTTTAAGTCTCCTCATTTTTTCTTCCCACACAAAGAAAGGGGATCCTTGAACTTGCCGATTCTAGGCCTCGGTGACCACCTCCTTGAATCCTTCTTGATGAATCCAAAGAGAATTGAATCTAAAGGGAATGGGGTCAAGATTTCCATCCAAGGAGAGCTCAAGCAGAATGGGTTTATGGTTAGAGGTGTAGCTTGGCAGAATTTTAGAGGTGGCCATTAGACCACAAGTCAAGAAGGAGGATTGTACAAGAAATCTGTCCAGACAAGCAGCAATGTGGCCTGGGCCTAACCTTTTGTTTGACCTGGTGAATTTCCTAGATGTGGGCTTGATATCCTCCAATTCCTAATCTAGAATGAGGTCTTCAACCATTCTCTAGCTGGGTCCTTGACCAGCGAGCCCCCCTTTTTCTCTTCTGCAGCTAGCATAACATTCAGATTACCTGCAATAATAATATTTTCTGGATTGTGCAAGAAAAGATAGGACTGAAGCGAGTCCCAACAATTTTTTTTTCTCATAGGGTAAAACCGAAGCATAAATATTGAACATACTTACTTGGTGGCCAGATTCTTTATGGAGGAGCTTAGTGAGTAGCCAATGGGGGCAACATTCATCATGAATCAGATCATATTTGGAGCTGTCCCAAAAGGAGGCAATCCCTCCAGAGGTGCCTTTGGCACTGACTGCTCTCCCTTGGCCTTTATGCCAGAATACTTTGCTTGCTTGGAAGAGTATAAGGTCCTCTAGTTTTGTCTCCTGAATGAGAAGGATTTCAGGCGAGTACATCCTCACAATGTCTTTCAGAGCTTCTTCTTTCAACTTTCTACCTAATCCTCTACAGTTCCAGGAGATGTATTTCATTATTTACTAGTTTGGGAGGTTGTGGCTCCTTTTGGAGCCTTACCATGCTTGCACCTAGATCTGGTATTCATCATTCCTTTAATAGTTTTTTGAGAACCTTGGAGAACATCCAGATAAGTTTTCCCCTCTCTCTGTTTCTTCTTGGATTTTCGACCCCTGACTGACTTGATAGGAGTTACTTGCGAGCTGCCTGAATCTGAGACTCCATCTTCTGAATCTCCCTCAGAATCGGAGCCCAGATTGATGTGCTCCTCGTTTTCTTCTTTTTCCCCTTGTTCATCCTCTGATGGAGGAAGAGATGACTTTGCTTCAGTTTCTTTCACTTTCTTCGATGGGTCTTTTGGTTCCTCTTGGATCCCAATGGCATCTGTCTTCTCCCCAGAGGAAGAACCGTCTTTAGGAACTTCTTTGGCTTTTGGTTTGGGCTCGGCCTTCACTAATGGCCCTGAATTTTTCTTCTCAGTTAGTTTTGGGACTGCTTTACCCTTTTTGATTTCTTTCCATCCTTCTTCGTCAACTTTGTCCCTGGTTGGAGATTTTGGGCAATTTCTTTGGAAGTGTCGATGTTCGTGACAGGTTCTACATTTGAACGACAATTGCTCGTAATCCAGTTTTTGATAGTGATGCCATTCTCTGAATGTAAGTTTTATTGCTTCGGGCAGTGCAGCTTCCAAATCGACTTCCACACAGATTCTTGCGCATGTATATTGGCCCTTGTTATCTGCTTTGTCAATGAAACGACCGAGACCATTTCCAATCTTCTACAAGGTGTGATAGCTCCAACAATGGATCAGAAGATTGGGAAGCCGGACCCAGACTGGGATCTCTTTAGGGAAATCGATTGAGGGATCGAAGTCGGGGGTCCACTTATTAAGATATAGGCCCTGATTTCCCATAAAATATGGACCGTTTCTGAAAACCAAATCTTGATCTTCTTTGGAGGTGAAATCGAAAATGAAATACCCTCTTCCAACAACATAGTAGATCACATTGTTTTTCAGCTGGGGCCTCCAGTTGCATTGGATCCAATCATCTGTTGTTTTTGTTGATGGCCAATGTCCCATAAATTGTCCTACCAATCCTCTGTCAGCCAGGGATAGGGCGATTTTTATCGGTTGGTCTTCTGGCAAGGCGATCTCAGTAATTTCCTCCAGCTTTTTAATGAATTTCAGGACTTCTGGAGTCAAACCTTTCTTCCCTTTCTGCGAAAGTAATCTTCTGAAAGCTTCTTCTAAAGAGATATGCGCGGTGGGAGAAGGCTCCCCACCCCCTGGCACACTCATGGCGGCGACTATGCTCCTCTGCGATCACAAGATGCTCTCACTGTGCCAGCAACAACATTGGCCGGAGAAGGGGGGCAGAGCCCGATTGCAGGGATGCTAGGAGGGGAGGTTGAGAGCCTAGCAGCAAGGGCTGCCAGGCAGGAGGCCTGCAGAGGGCCGCTGGGGCCGAGGAAGCAGGGGTGCGAGAGCTCCAGATCAGAACACACGTGGTTTGTTTTTTTAGGTTGTTGTTAATCCCTCCATCACTTTGTATTAATTCACACTCTCAGTAATCAAATCAAAGTAATTTAAGAATGGTTGATGTGACCATGCAATTAATCACTTGAAGTGGGATGTACAATGACCTAGGAGGATATGAAAGGTTTGGTTCCATGCTCCTTGAGGCCTATATAATGGTGAGCGTTGTTGAGGATAAAGAGAAATGGATGATGTTATTCCAACATACTATTTTTGTTAAGAGCCTACGCTTGTGCGCTGAGAAGAATGCCCCATTCGGGAGTCAAGTTCCATCACGGTGTAGTCTCCTTATGGTGAATATTGGCTCTTCTTCCCATGATAATGAGCATGTTGATGTGAATATTCTTTTGGACATGATTCTTCAAGGCATAGAAGGACTTATGGCCACATTAAATCAATGAAATGAGGTAGATGAAAGGGTACATAAATTTTTCCTGTCATTTATTAATACCAAATTGAAATAGATGCAAAGCAAAATGGAGCAGTTTCAAAGCAAAATTAGAACTGAACTAGTAGTCATGAACTACAAATTGGAGGATATGTAAGAGAATTATGCGACTAGAGTGCACATGGCAGTAACAAGGTTCAAATCAAGCAAAATCTCAATACGCAAAAAAAGGAAAGCAGGCCCAAGGTCTGAGTGACATGATTGATTGATGAAATTATGCATGGAAAAGGGCCTAGAGCGACAAATTAGTCATCTGTCTATTAAACCTTTTTGTTTCTTTTTCACTGATGTTATGTAAGTTTTTTTTGTTTCTAGGAGTCTTTTATAGAGAGTATAATAGGCACCTCTTTAGTACTGTAGGAAAAAAATGCCATAAGAATAGGCTCCTTATGTTTTGGACATATGAAAGCATAATTATAATGGAGTTAGACGAAATATATAAGGATTATAGTCTGAAAACTATCCTCTCTTTTTAATAGAAAAATATAGACATCATGACCAAAGAAAACCTTAAAAATCAATCCCTAAATCAAAGAGGCATTCTACGCAAAGAAATTTTTATTTTTTATTTTTATTTGTTTATTTATTTTTCTTTTCTATATAAAAAATTAAAGGCATAAAACTTTTAGTCTTAGTCTAAGATAACCAATTTTCAATGGAACACTAAAATTAAAATAATATATTTTAATATGGCTTATAAAATCATCATTAATGTATACAAAATCATGAAAAACACCCTTAAAAAATGATGTAATGCAAAATTTTTAATTAAAAACATGGAAATTTTAATTTAAGAAAAAATAAATTAAATAATTAAAGAATTTTTTTTTCCAAATCATTTTTTAATCAATACAAAATGATTAAAAACTAAATATTTAAATAATAATAATAATAATGTCCTTAGAACTAACAAAAAAATTGAGATTCAATATGCTTGGGGACGGGCGTTGCGGCTGATAACAAAGTTGAATTCTTAGCTCTTTAGAAAGGCTTAGAATTAGCGATTGAAAAGAAAACCCTAAAAATCATGGTTTTTGGAGAATCATTAATTGTAATATGACGAATATGGTGCTGAAATTTACGTAGGTATTTTTCACTGATAATTGCTTTTAATGATTTACTTCCTTTTACATTCTTATCCATCATTACATTATTAAACAATTACACATAGGACATTAACCATTTAACATTTATAACACAAATATCATGAAGATACAACCACACAAAGAACAAACTAGTTTACCCTAGGAAAACCCACAAGGTGAAAAACCCAACAACCTTTCCTTAGAGAAATCATCAAGTTCAACAAAGTTACATTAGTCATATGCTAGGTCAGACATACCATCAATCTAGAGGATGTGCAACTCAAATATGATGTTATTTTTTCCAAGGCTAGAACTATAATCAAAGACTAGACAAAGACGTTAGAGGGGTTCATTATCTCTAAAAACAAGATATATGAAATGGATATGCAAAGTGAAGTAAAGCCATAAAATACGAAACCATATCAACATCCTCATTATCAAAAAATATTTCAAGGTAAACAAAAAGATTCACATCAACATTATCAAGTAAGAAGATGGAATTTTCATCAATATTGGTGGAATGGGACATCACCAAATCATTATTTAACAGGATGTCATCAAATACGAACAACTACTACAAATTCGAGATCATGAATCATTATTCAAGAAGTTGTTATCAAAGACCAAGAATTATTAGAAATTGGAGAAGTAAAAATATCAAGACATGGAAACAAAAGAAAGAAAACAACGCAACAACTAGCCATCAAGGATTAAGACCGAAAATAATTTGAGTTTGGATGGATGGATCATCATCAATGGTAAGAATAATGTAGGAGTATAAGGAAATTCTATGAGTTTCATCACAGTAACGCCCTTAGTGCAAATCTTTGAGGACAAAGCTTTTCAAAGGAGGTTTCTATGTTTTGACCCAAAGGGGAGACTATATTAGGTTAAATGTATATGATATGACCTTAAGGGAGGGGCATTTATGGAGTCAAATGTACATTTACTATGTAAATTTATATGTCATAGGGTTGGCCTAATGGTGAAGGGGCCACGTGGGAAATGTGTGAATGGGTATATATAGAGATTGAATAATCATTACTGAGGACATTTGAATTGTAAGTGTGGACGTATTTGGGCATTTGGAAGGAGATAGTGTGTAACTTATTTGTCTTATATTGGATTTGTGCTCCATGCTCACATTGTTGTACATGGTGTGTACTTCTAAGTTTTTATGTCTTTGGAACATAACCACTATCAATTGGTCAACTTTAACTACTAGGAAAGACCTCCATCCTATTCCATATTTCATTCTCATCCATTGAATAGTCTAATCGTCATGTCAAAGAAATATAATTTCACCTTTTAGGACAATTCTTCTCAATATATTACCACATTCTCCAATGTTAGTGACATCTCATCTGTTTCATCTCATCTTTTCATAGATAACTTTTCATACTTCACTCCACATACTCTAAATTTAAGAAATCCCTATATATTAATAAACACTTTCTATGGTAAATCCCTAAGTGGTCATCTAGTTTGGGAAAACAATTGGTAGCTAAGAATTTCCATCCCTTTAGTTTGTTGAGATATGTACCAAGCACTACAACTTTGGTTCCTCCAAAATTCTTACATCTGATGGCAATCCCAAACCTTTTTCCATCATTTCCAAGACCCTTTCTACCATGCTAGAGACATCCCTAGGAGTAAATCTCATATATTTAGAGGGATGCAAGGAAGCATATCTCTAACTCTCCTCTAACAAAATATACCACAAGCTCTCTCGGTTGGTCCCCAAGTAGATCTATCCCATTAATTATACCCCACCCTATTATAGCAAAGAATTTCTTCCCTAAGTACAAGACACAATGGCCATATTTACTTTGATTCTACATAAATATAATCATGTCATGGTCGATGAAGCTAATTGATACTTCTAAATAGTTTCCATCATTAACATGTACCTTTTTTAAATACACTAAATCCATTGTCAAGAATATGAGACAACAACATGGATATTTATGTTGAAGAATGTAACTAGTGGTGGTCTTCATAATTATATTTAAAATGCATTTTTTAAAATAAAGAAAACTAAATTTTATTATTAAATAAATTAACTTATTAAAGCATGGTTTTCATGCTTGGTCCAATTTTTGTTAGGTCATAGCCTCCATTGCAGGCTTCTAGGGTTTATGTCAAGTGTCCTTGTCCATGTCATATTGTAAAGAACCCTTCTTGGGATTTATTTGTCAAAGAAGAAATTTATTTTATTTTACTTTAGGTCTTGTAGGCCTCCTCCACCAAGTCGGCCTCAAGGAAGGACAACTCGGTCTCAACAGAGGAATTCGACCTGACAAGAAGCCTATATATTAGTGCAGCTCGATCTCATTTATCACTCACTCAAAACAGTTTGAATTACAGTAGTTGGAAGCAGTGAAAGTGTGAAATTCAAGAAGGAAGAAGAAAATGGCTAATGAAGGAGAAAGAGGTCATTATTTTTCTAAGGAAGTTGAAATTCTCTCTCTCTTTTCTTGCACGTGCAAAGGAATTAAAGCTATTGGAGGGTTGAAATCGCAGTCTTGATGTTGAGCCGAATTCTGAAGCAATAGGTCGAAAGTTTGTCCTTGATGCAATATTGAAGCAAGGTTGATGCAGTATCGTTGCAGTTGATATTTAAAGGTTGGAAGAAGATTTTGAGGGCTGAATTGGTGGAGGAAGGTCTGTTGGTCTATGGTCTTAGTCTATCTCATTTGAATTACTGAAGGAATATTTCTTGACTGGGTTTTCCCCTATATAGGGGTTTTTCCCTCGTTATGTGCCTACAACTGGTGTCCTTGATCTTTGTGTATTGGTTTTGGTATTTGATTGATGAAAAAATATAAAATAAGAATATAAGGAAAATAATAATAAATCAAATAAATCACAAGTAATTATCAATGAGAGAAAATATTTCTGCCTTTCTGATTTTCTAACATGGTATCAAAGTTGAGGTAAAGAAGGAAGAAAAGGCAAGTTAAAGATCTATTGAGGAAAAAGGGATCAAGGAAAGTGTTGGCATTATGGCTAAAGTGTTGTCCTTGATGGCAACCCATTCAGGTGATGGATCACTGTACAACAGGACAGTAGCAGAGATTGATGATCAACTCTCAAATATTGAAGAAAATAAGGAGTACGCAGGCACACCGTACAAAAGGTGCGTACACGCAGGCTGGTGTTACATAAAGTGCATACATACTCGCAGTTATCCCATTCATGAGGTGCGTACCCCAGTGCACACACTTCAAGGCAGTAAAGCGCGCACACGTGGGGTTCCTTATGTTTAACCCTTGGTATTTAGCCGACGGTATTGTGGTTATCATGGTTCTGGCCCGTGGTATTGTTTTATTTATTATTATTATTGAGCCCCATGATCCTTGATTTGAGGAAGAAATTGCCTATATAAAGAAAAGGAGATCATTTGGCTTAGTAATGCTTTTGGGTTGAATATCTTAAGAAGCTAGATCTGAAATTCTAGTGATGGGTTATGAGAGATAGCTAGATCTAAATCAAGGAGAAACATGAGAACTACAAGTCGGATCTACTAATGGGTTGATATCTCCTCGGCACATGTTTAGATTTGTAGATCTGACAGTCTGGGTTATTCTTGAAGTCTTGAAATTATCTTTACCCGGAGGTACGCAGGTCCAGTGAAAGAAAAGTGCGGAGATACGCAGGCACAGAAGCGTTGCAGGTGCGCAGATACGCAGGACCAGAAGCACTGCAGATGCGGAGGGGCGCAGGCAGTTCATTGGACATAGAGCGCACGTACGCAGGAAGTCTGTGAGTCGGAGTGCGCACGTACGCAGGAAGTCTGTGAGTCGGAGTGCGCACGTACGCAGGGAAGCAGTTGGGAGAAGTGCGTACTTGTACGCAGGCATTACATGGGTGAAGCTGCGTACTTCTCTTGAAGTCTATTTAGCTGTACATGTTTATCATTGCTGTGATCTGGGTTTTGAAGTAATGTCTGATGTCTGATATCATGTTCTGATAACAGCAGTCTGAGAGGTGATTGATTAAATGTTTGTACATTAATGGATGAATGGATCAGGTTCTTAATAGCTCATCTTTATGTGATCTGATTGACTAGATCTGGTTGATGACTCACTTGTATATGTATTGATCTAGTGCTTGGGTAATACAGAAGGTTGGTTGATTATGAGCTTCAATGTTGTTATTGGGTCCAGTATGAAAATTGGATGAAACGTGGCCTTTCAGAGTATGTGTTGTGCTTCAGTGTATCCAGTCTGAAAATTGATGAAACGTGGTACCTGGAGGAGAGAAGATTGTAGGTCAGCACCTAAGTACTAGTATCTAAGCTAGTACAAGAGCTAAAGGAAATATTTGGAGCATTGTAGCAGGTAGTAGCCTGCGTACTAATAAATGGATCGGCTAGTACAAGAGCAAAGGGGGTTGTAGCTCCCGTACTGGTATAAGGCTGCACCAGTACAAAATATTGTAAAAGGATTTTCTTATTAAGAAGAAGATTGAAATGACTTGCAGCAGGTGGTTTTCTCCCGCATTGGGTTTCCACCTTATATCATGGTGTTCATGTGTGTGCCTTATGTGTGATGATCTATTATATGTTACTGCATCTGTTAACTGATAATATGGTTGATAATGTTCTAATGCACTCATTGAAGATCAATTAACTTAATCATAAGAAGTTGTGGAAGTAGCATATATGAATCTGATTATGGAAATGAAAAGTTTTATTAAATGTGATAATACTGATTCACCCCCCCCTCTCAGTATTATTTCCAACAATATTGGTATCAGAGCAGGTCCTTTGATAGAAGCTTGATCGCTTGAAGGAGATCCGTGGAACAATGGGAAAGAAGCTTAAGAAGAAGGCATCTAAGAAAAAGAAGTCATCTCAAAAGAACTATGATAGTGGGAGAATCGATTGGGGATTAGGCATAAGAAGCTCTCCAGATTCAGAATCATTATCAGGTATGAATGTGTTATCCTATGATATTCGACCTATATTTCCTTGTGAAACAGATGGAAGTGATAGTGAAACTACTGAACTTGCTCTTATGGGTGAACAAGAAAGATATCTAATAGAGGCAGAATTTAGAAGGCTGACAGAAAAAATTAGAGATCAACAATATCTATTGAACAAAAGGGAATGTGACTTCAAAGAAGAAGCTACCAAACTGAAGGCCCAACTAGAAGAAGGAAACAAGGTAAGAAAACTACTTAAGGACAACGAAGACCAATGTCAAAAATTGCAGCATGAAGTGACATCATTAAGAAAAGAAGTCAACGGAAGAAGCACAACCATCAAGAAACTCAAAGATAGATCCAGCTACTATGAAAATCTTGAAGCTACAATCCTCTCACTAAAGGGAGATCTTGAAAAATCAAGGAAGCAGAATGAAGATCTACATCAAGCAATTAAAAAACAAGACAACGAAGTCATCAGTTTAAAAGCACAGCTGGAATGTGTCTCCAGAGTTCGTCAAATGCTGCAGGATGTGAATGAAGAACAAGAAAAGGAGATTCTCAAACTAAGGGAACAAATGGAACAAGGAAGAAAAGCTGAAGAAGATTTGAAAAAGCAATCTCTTGAAAAGGAAGAACAGCTTCAGGTTGAGGTAAATATCTTGAAAGGTAAAATAGAAGAAAAGGATAAGCTTTTACGATTTCAAGATAGCTCTAAAGTCTTGGATGATATTCTTAGTAGTCAAAGGTCTCCTGCTATAAAGACTGGTCTTGGTTTCCATGAAACGGTTGAAGGTGAATCTAGTTCACAAGGTGAAGCAAGGAACTCTAAAGAGAAATCTAAAGTGATTAACGAAGCAATGAAAGATCCATCTCATCATCAACCAAGGAAAGAGATTCCTCAAAGAAAATCCTTTACTCCTCCTATGAATAATGTTGAATGTTATGTATGTCATAATCTTGGACATGTTGCAGCTAGATGTAGAAGAAGAAGAGTTCAAGACCATTATGCAGAAAGGTCATCTAAATCAAGGTACTTTTATGGATATTGCTTTGCTTGCAATATGTATGGTCACAAAGCTACTGATTGTTACAGGAGGAATATGAAACATGTAAGATGTTATGCATGTAACAAGCTTGGACATATAGCTAAGGAATGCAGAAACAAAGTGTGGGCACCATATCAAAAGGAGAAAATGACATCATCACGCTTGAAGATATGGAGGAAAAAGGAAGTACAGTCAGAGAAAGATACAGACATACCAGAATCAGAGGGAGCTGAAAGTACAAAAATTCAGTGTCCTGAATCTCATATACAATCTCCATAAAGGGAAGTCGTGTATATACGTGATTTGAATACTGCACAATCGCGTATATGATTATTTGAAGGAAGGCAGTAGGCAAAGTGGAGTTGGGAATGAATCTGTCAGAACTGGGCATCTGACTTTCTGTGGCATACTAGTGGACTGTCAATTCGGCCTTAATCAGAGGTACGCAGGTGTTTAACGGTGCGAGTGCGTGGGCACGTAGAGCCGAAGAAGGATAAGTGCGTGGGTACGCAGAGACGACGAAGGCGCAGTGCGTGGGTACGCAGAGCGACGGAGGTTCAGGTGCATACGCACAGAAAAAGTACGCGGCGCGATAGTGTCTTTGGGTGCGTGGCTTCAGTGAAGTACGCGGCGCGATAGTGTCTTTGGGTGCGTGGCTTCAGTGAAGTACGCGGCGCGATAGTGTATCTGGGTGCATACCTGCAGCAACAGTATGCAGCCGATTGAAGAAGAAGTGCGTAGGCACGCGGTGCAACAGAAGGCTTTCTGTATGTATACGCAGGGACGCAGAAGGTGAAGTGCGTGGGGACGTAGGCCAGTGAAAGGAAAACTGCGTATCTGTCTTAAGATCTTCTGTTGACTGAATTTTTCTGTTGATAAGGTGTTCTGGGTTCAGTTCTGTTATTGTTGATCTGGTTACTGCAGCTGACTATGTAATTTACATGTACTTGATGAATCATTTGATGTTTATGGATCCAGTTTGAAAATTTATGAAAAGTGGTCCTTGAAAGAAAAGAAGTAGGTGGTTGTAGCTCCCTTCCAGGAGAGACTGGAAAACGAGAGAGAGTGTAGCTCTCTGCAGGTTGCAGCCTGCGTACTGGTAAAGGACTGCACCAGTACAAGACCATTGTAAAAGGAGTTTCTAATTTGAAAGAACATAGAGACATATTGCAGCAGGTGGTTTTCACCCACATTGGGTTTCCACCTTATATCTGGTGTTCTTTGATGTGACTGTCTGTTTTTCTTGTTCATGCTCATTATTTTATGGTACTGATATGCAAAAATAATCCAAAGTGTAAATAATGAAGATTTGGTAAAAGAACTAGATAATACTGATTCACCCCCCCTCTCAGTATTATTTTCAACAATTGGTATCAGAGCAGGTCCTTCTGAAGAAGCTTGATCGCTTGAAGGAAGATCTCTCATCATGAGCAACTACGAGAGGGAAGCATCTATCAGGCCACCGATTTTTGATGGGACAAACTTCAATTATTGGAAGGTAAGAGTTACTGCATATATTCAATCTCTTGGTACGGATGTTTGGGATATCATAGAGACAGGCTACACTTTTCCTTCAGCTACTCCTACAGATGCGGCCGAAAAGAAGAAATATGAAACAAATGCTAAAGCAATCAATACTTTGCTGGGATGCTTATCTCAAACAGAGTTTGTGAAGGTTATGCAATATAAATCAGCAAAAGAAATATGGGACAAGATTGTCTTGAGCTACGAAGGAGATGAACAGTTAAAGCGTGCTAAACTTCAAACTCTCAGGATTCAGTATGAGAATCTCAGGATGTATAATGATGAAAGTGTGGCTAACTACTTTCT
>APFE031501909.1:0-14159 GCA_000404065.3 Pinus taeda | reverse complement strand
AAAGCCCATATTAATATTTGAAGTGGTTAACCCAATTAGTTGCAAATGGGACCACAATTAGTTGTAAATGGGCGGTAGTATTAAATAAAGGTTAAATAGGCGGTAGTATTAGATAGATGGTATTAATAAAACCTATGGTATTGGCCCGTGGTATTGCATGTAGGAGTCATATATAAAGGATAGAGACTCCCTGCGAGGAGCATCGTGTGTTGTTTTGTAATCGAGCTCTGCTCTATTGGAGGTTGCCCCCTCGAAGAGGCCTGTGAACATTTCTCTTTGAGTAATAAAATCTTTGCTATTCTGTGTTCTGGGTATATTTTCTTAACATATTCGGTGTTCTCGGTATTTTTCCGCGCATATTCTTGGTTCGGTATTGCTTTGCAGGTAAAGAAGGTAATGGAGTGAGTAGTGGAAAGAGTGGCACAAATTGTTTAAAAAGAGGAGTAGATCGACCATTGTGTTAGTGAAAATGAGCAGAGATTTGTGTAGAGAACATAGGGTGACCTCCTACAAAAGATAATGATACAGAGGTCGAATTTATAGAGTTGTGCACAAACAAAAATAATATATTGAGATCAAAAAACAATGAGGTGCATGGAGAGGCCATTTATCATTGATTTTAGAGGAAGAGTTTGATGTACAACCAAATATAGAGTTTGCAGATTCTATTGCAGAGGTTATGCAGCATGTACGAAGCACAAGGATCAAAGTTTGTTGGAGCACAATATAGTTTGATGGTCATGTCACTGATTTTTGTGTTTGCATGGATTATTTGTTGTTGTAGCCTTTATGTGAGAATGTTGTCATGATTTGTTGCAGGGTTGTGATTCTATATGTTGAATGTGTTGGATGTGTAGAGGTGTTGCTGCTGGTTGAATATTAATACTTGAGTTGTTTTATTGTTTGAGTCGACGCTTGAGAATCAGTTTGATGAGTTGATGTTGATGAATTGATTGAAGTTGAGTTGCATAGATTATAGTGCAGGTGGCCCATGTATTGATTGTCTTAATGCAAAGGTTGTTGTTATTTTTCCAAGGGGTCCAGTTTGAAACATTATGAAATGAGGCCCTATATGATCAACAAATTGAGATATATTAGTGAAGAAGGGATGGATGTTCCTTGCTGATGGTGGTCAGTAGCTTCAGTTGAGGAAGTATAATTATCATAGTCCAATGGGTGTTGGGAGAGGCTTGTTGGGTGTTGAGGTTTCTAGTGGATGGGTATTCATAAAGTTGATTTAATATGACCAACTATGATGATGTAAAATGATTTGTTTGATTAATAAAATTTGAAGCAGAGAAACAACAACAACATAGGGTGGTTTTTGACCCAGAGGGGGTTTTCCACCAAAGATTCTTGTCTCTATTGTGCATGTGATTGTTTTTATTGTTTTATTGCCTTCATGTGATGATCATGGTATTTGGATTTGTTATTTACTCAGATGGTTAATGCATCATATGAGTTAATCTACTAATGGCATAAAATAATTTTAAAAGTATACATATAGACCTTGTATATTAGTATTAGAGTGGGGTTCTCTTAGTGAAGCTTGACTGCTTGAGAGCAGATCGTGGGCCATGGCGAAGAATAAGAAGAAGTAGTCTCAGTAAAGGAAGGGAAGTAAACAAGTGAGGAAATTTTCAAATTCAGAAGAACCCCTCTTCTTGCTGGTAAAAGATAGTGAAGGCAAATGTTGCGATCATTTTGTATTTGGCAGTACATTTTCTTGTAGTGATGATGATTTACTTGAGTTTGATGGTTTAGAAGATAATGATCATTCAATTCAGTTTGATGTTTTGGACAGTAGTGGTAATAACCCTTTTGCAGAGAATTCAAATTTAGAAGATGAAGAGCCTTGCAAGATTGTAACCCTAGAAGTGGAAATTAGAAAGCTCAAGGATGAAAATAAAAACCAACAAAAATTATTGCAAATACTTGATGAGAAGGAATGTGTTTAGAAAGAATAAATCATTAAATTGAAAACCTAGTTGGACAAAGCAAGAAAAATTGAAGAATGAATGAGAAAGAAATATGAAGAAAAGGAAGATCAATATCAAATTTTGGAAGCAAAAGTGGCTACATTGAGAAATACTTCTAAAGAGAAATCCATTCAGCTGAAGACTAGTAAAAAGTCTCCAGATCCTAGCTTGCACAAAGAAGTAACACGTTTAACTACAAGATTTAAAAAACCAGCAACAAAAGATGATTCCAGCAATAAGAATAATAAGGAAGAAGCACATCAGCAAAACCAAAAGTCAAAGAACGAAAAAGAGAAGCCAGATAGATCAAACAATTCCTCAATATTGATAAGATGATTCAATTGTCAAAAGTATGGTCATATTTATGAAAAATACAAAAGCATGCAACATAAGAAGTGGTTGAATAAAAGGGCATATCAAGCAAAACCATCCATGGCTAGGTATAATAGTTCATTTTATGGCTATTGTTTTTCATGTAATAATTTTGGGCATAAGGCTTTTGATTGCAGGAACTATGTGAAGAAGAGGAGTCTCAAAGCTTTTCCTTTGTTTCTTGGATATATGAGGTGTTACTTATGTGACAACATTGGCCATAAGGCTAAAGATTGCAAAATGCCCATATGTTACAAGGAATTCACTCAAAAGGAAAAGACTACTCAAAGCAGATCATACAAGAGACCAAATAATGAAGTGCATGTCAAAGATAAAAACAACAAAATATGGAAGAAAAAGGATAACCAAGTGACTCCCATTAAAAACTGAGGCCGACATGGTCTCAGAGGGAGCATATGGAAACATTCTGAATCTAAAAGAGAATCATTGATAATGCAACCATAGTAGGAGAAGAGCATATTGACAAATATGCATGGAGGAGGTACATAAACTCAAGGGAGTTATACGAGGTTTCAAATTTTATTTGCAACTTTGCCTATTAATGGTGTTTGTTTGGATTAGTCAAATGTGATTGAATGCAACATTTTTTGAAGACATGAAGGCTAGATGCATGTTCAAGAGATAGATTTTATGCAAGTTCATATTATCTTTGCATGTAACTATTGTCATTGATAAGAAGGTTTGTAAAATTAATCAGTGAGACATTGTCACACTTATGCAATGGAGATTTCCTTGGTGACAGTTGACAAATATGATGTGCATCATAATATTGGCACAAATTTATATTTGCATGACCTATCTGCTGATTTTCTGCTTTACATGGTATACATGGAGCTGATTGTTGAGTTTGCTGCTATTTTCTGGGGATGTTGATGGAAAGAGTGTTGTGGCTCATGCTCATGTTGTTGCCTTGATTTGAGAGTGATATTATTGGGGAGTTTAATACTTCTATATTCTATATTGTTGCTGCTGATAGTCATAGTATGGTGTTGCTATTATTGCCATGATATGGATGATGATGATTATGATGTTTGTTTTGGTTGAGAGTGATGTTTCTATAGTTGGTGTTGCTGAGTTTATTGCTTCTATGATATGCTTCATTAGCTGCTTGAGATATCCACATATTATTCTTTTGCTAAAGATTGATCTCTTATCCCATTGTAGAGACATGTCTTGCTGATGCTACATATAAGTTACAACTATGGTGGTTGTTATGTTGCTGCTCTTTGATGTTATGTCACCGCTTTATCTTCATACTAGTTCACATGTTGCTACTAGCTATTATTGATGTTTTTGTCAAAGAGAGCATGAGTCATTAGAGGAAATTTCAGCCTAAAAGTAGCCTCCTAAGGAAAAATAATAAAATAATAGTTAAAATAATAAAATAAGAGCTATGAATTTTGGAGGGAAAAGAAAAAACTATTTATTTTTATTTTATTTTATTTTATATATTTATATATTTTATTATTTATTTTACTTGTATTTTGGGCTTATCTCCTTATAGGTTCATTCAAATTTCAAGTGTAGGCACTCATTGGATGCAGAATTAAATTACGCATCCAATGAGTACCCATTATGCATACTTTTGAGAAGACCCATAATGATAAAAATTGAAACCGTGTTGAACACGCTTTTTTAATGTATGTTCAATTCTCAGCAATGTGGGTTTTCTCAAAAGTATGCATAATGGGTATTCGTTAGATGAAACTTTAATTCCTAATCTAATGAGTGTCCACACTTGAAATCCGAGTGAAACTATAAGGAGATAAGCCAAAAATACAATTAAAAAAAGTAGTTTTTCTTCTTTTCCCTAAAAAATATTTACATGTACCTCTTTTTAAATTTAAAGGATTTTGATTGGTTTACATATTATGACATGGAAATTACGTGAAAATTTCATAGGCACTTTTAGGCTGAAATTTCCTCTAATATTCATTTGCTGCTAGACTAAGGTTATATTGCTGCTTATTGACTTATCTACCAATGAGTTGTCTTATTTGCTAATTTATTCTTGGAGTGGTTGAGAATGAGGCTTGTGAAGATGCTGCTTTGATATGGTATTCACTAAGGAGAAGGACCTATATGTTACTTGATGTTGCCAAGAGTTCTTACGAATGGCAAAGAACTACCATGGCCTCTTATATATTTTCTGCTACTACTTTGGGCTATGGCTGAAATTTTCAAGTTTATTGATGTCATTCATTCATTTATGACATGCATATGAAGTCTCGGCGAAATGTTGAAATGAATATCCATATATGTGAAATTGGTACCTCATGTCTCACATTGTACAATGGTGGTCTTGGTGCCTAGAAGGCATTGATGAGAGTTGTCTCTGTTCACAATGTCTCATAATCTATATGTACTCTCAATTCCATAGCCATGCATTATTCCTATAAAGCCATGTAATTATTGCTATTCATATGAAGTTATATTTCAGTTAGGAACAAGAGTCAAAAGAGAGAGTCACGGGTCATGTCAAAAGTGTGTTGATGTGCATGTGATGAGAGGTGAGAAGTGTTACAACCATGTTTAGGATACTTGGTGTCATGTATTTCATTCTTGTATGAGCTCTTGGAGTCCTTGAGTATCCATGTATTGTCACATCCTTTTTATGATTCATGGTTGGGTCATGCATGTGTCCTTCATACATGAGAGAGGAGTCATAGTTAAGCTAGTTAGAGGTTTTTTATAGACTTCTATTATCATTCATTAAACCATCTATTTTGCCCTGTATCCCATTGTTCATCATTGGGCCCAAGTTGGTCAAATCGTTGTTATATAAGGAGAAACCTTCTTGCATATGGAAAAGAGGCACTAGCAACAACAAAGGTAGCATGTTAAACAGTCCAAGGGATGTTTTTGCAACCCCTTTATATGTTCAAGGAATCTTGTATTGGCAAATGTTCATTGGCTTGCATTAACTTTGTATTGGCATGATGTTGATATTGACATGGGGAGTGCTTCCTTCATTCTTCACATGTTGGCTTTGTTGAGTTTGAGGGATTCAGTTTTTCATGTTGTTGTTTGGATGGTTCAACTAGGGTTTCCATCAATGCCAAAGGGGGAGATTGTTGGCATTGATGTCAACATGGTAGTTTAGTGTTGTAGTGATTGATGGTTGGTGTGATGAGGAATATACCACTGCAGACAAAAGTATCTTCCCTTGGCCTGGTGGACTGACCTAGAACAACAAAAAGAAAAAGGGACTAATGTTTTCCTTAAAGTAATTTAATAAATAATAGGATGAGCCTACTAGGAATATATCATATGATTTACTCCTTCCTTGGATTGAATGCTCCAATCCTAGCTCCAATCGCTATTATTAGGACTTGCACAGTCAGATAACACAAGCCATTGATCCATGAAATCTATGTAGCATCACATAATAATTTTATTCAATAGATAAACATGGTATTGAAATATATGAGACCATAACATCATATATAGGAAAACAAATAACTTTTTGCGTAAATAGAAATGGAGTGAGTTACAACCAAAAATAAGTGTTGATCCTATAAGAGAGCTCCTCCAAGTTGACTTGTCCTTTCCTTGCCACAAAGTTCACCTCTAATAACCCTAATGCATGCAAATATATCTCTCACATCCACAACATAATGGTAGAATCACTCTCCAAAAGCCAACCCCTTGCCTTGGGATGGTAGTAAATATATAGATGAAGGAGGTAGTTCAAGAATTCTTATCCTTTTACCAATCTGGGCTTGAGATCCACTCTTAATGGGAGGATGAGCTCAAGGGATAAGGGATGAAGAATCCAAGGTAGGATATGATAGGATTCAAGAATTTTATCTGAGGTTAACATTTACAATAGATCTTGGAAGCTTATGGAAGAAGAGGCTTTGGGATTCTCTCTCTTTTTCCCGGATTTCTAGAATCAACAGACTTCCAACATTGAGCAACCTGCTATTGATCAGCACAGGTGAAAATTAGGGAAACCTAGTAGTCAATGCTGTCTAGTAAGAGGCCAGGGAGTGTTGGTCCTTAAAATGGCTGAAACAGGGTGCTTTTAGGCAGAAAGTCAAGGATTAGAATGAGTCATGCTTATGGATTTGTGCAAGGATGATGAAAAGGAGGTCAATGGATATTGATTGATCCATTTGAAGGCCTACTGACTAGAGGTGAAAAAATGTCCTATAAAATTTGGCATTGATGTCATCCTGGGCTTGTGTTGAAGATGATATGCACATGCTTGATTGCTTGATGCTGTTAGTTTTAATGGTTGGTTGAGGTTTCCATGTATATGATGTTTGTGGTGTTTCCCTTGAGATTCCTTTGATGCTCCTAAGTTTTATATTGAAATCCTGATGATGTCTAAAGGTGTTGAGGAGAATGTCATGATGTATCAAGTTCCCCTCTACAACTGAGCTTCATATTTGATGCCACTTGATACAATTTCTACATTCATGAGTTGGTTCTTGCACATATGGTGAGTACATCATTTATAAGCACAACATGAGGTTGTAGAGTTGGTTTTGAGGCTTGTCATGACTTGGAAAATATTTACAGATGTTGGGAACAAGGCTTATCCATGCAACTGCAGTCGAGAATAAATAGTTTTGTGCTAGCAGCTGTGTCTCTAAGACAATATTTCTTGCATTCCTCAAGCATCTCGAATGACTTAATTGTTTTTATGATATTTCTTGTTTGGGAATTTTCATAAAAGGTTCTAATTGACTAAATAAACAGGTTTGAATGAAGTTTGAAGTGTGAATTCCTTAATGGAGTGATTAATGGGAAGAGTGGCACAAATTGTTTAAAAAGAGGAGCAAATCAACCATTGTGTTAGTGAAAATGAGCAGAACTTTGTGTAGAGAATAGAGGGTGACCTCCTACAAAAGATAATGATACAAAGGTCAAATTTATATAGTTGTGCACACACATAAATAATATGCTGAGATAAGAAAATAGTGAAGTGCATGGAGAGGCCAGTTCTCACTGACTATAGAAGAAGAGTTTGATCTACATCCAAAGACAGAGTTTGCAAAGTCTATTGCAGAGGTTATGCAACATGTATGTTGCACATGGATCAAATATTGTTGGGCACAATATAGTTTGATGGTCATGTCACCAGTATTTGTGTTTGCAGGGGTTATTTGTTGTTGTAGCCTTTATGTGAGAATGTTGTCATGATTTGCTACAGGGTTTTGAGTCTATATGCTGAATGTGTAGAGGTGTTGCTGCCGATTGATTGTCACTACTTGAGTTGTTTGATTGTTTGAGTCGATTATTGAGAATTGGTTTGATGATTTTATGTTTATGAATTGATCGAGGTTGAGTTGCATAGATTGTGGAGTAGGTGGCCCATGTATTTATTGTATTAATGTAGAGGTTGTTGTTGTTTTTCCAAGGGGTCTAGTTTGAAACATTATGAAATAAGGCCCTATATGATCAACATATTGAGATATCTTGGTGAAGAAGGGATGGGTGTTCCTTGCCGATGGTGGTCAGTAGTTTCAATTGAAGAAGTATAATTTTCATAGTGTAATGGGTGTTGGGCGAGGCTTGTTGGGGGTTGAGGCTTCCAATGGATGGGTGTTCAAAATGTTGATTTAATATGAGAAAAATCCTTGCTGGACATAGCCATCTATGATGATGTAAAATGATTTGTTTTATTAATAAAATTTAAATAGAGCAACAACAACAAAAAATGGTGGTTTTTGACCCAGAGGGGGTTTTCCACGGAGATTATTGCGTCCATTGTGCATTTGAATTTTTTGATTGTTTTATGGATTTCATGTGATGATCATGTTATTTAGATTTGTTATTTACTCAGATGGTTAATGCATCATATGATCTAATCTATTAATGGCGTAATGTGTGATTGTGAATCAACAAATTGAAAAATAAATTTAAAAGTATACATATAGACCTTGTCACTAATGATTCACCCCCTTCTCCCCCTTAGTAGTGAGCACATTTCCAACATCACGGTTTCACCTTAGAACTCAGATAGGGCTGTTTAACCCTTATCGACACATTCATATAGGATACATCATGCCAAGACCTTGCCAACAAGTAGTGAGTGGTAAGGAAAGTTTTACCTTTATAGTTACCTATGGACCCAACCACCATGTCTATTGCCCACATAAAATGAGTAAAATTTGATACTTTTTGGATTTAATGACATACACATACAAAATAGAAAACATATGCAAGGTAATGTCTACGAAAAATAAGACGAATGCCTTCCTTCCACTGGTAACATGAATTCCTAAGGCGTATTTAATGACCAAGGGCCTAATGCCTAGAAAATTGATTCACTCATTGTGAATATATTTGATAATGGGGCGGTCCAGACTTCCAACTTCTAGGATTTATGGCCATAAGGCCTGAAGCTACAAATTATTGGTTTAGATAGAGCAACCAATATAGGAACAGGTTGACACACACACACTTTCATAAGATTTTAAAGAATATTTGAGTGTTCATAAACACGTATCATCATGTTCAACATGAATATAACCATGGACAACACGATCCAAACAAACATTAGATTCTTGAATACAAAAGATATTGTTCCAATCATGAGAACAATAGCGAGCCTCATTGCTCAAGCATCGTTTACGTTTATGAACAAATAAACTATTTCATCATTCACTTGTAACAAGAATAAGGAAAATCCATAAAATAATATACAGAAGCAGTTTACACTTATCTATGTGTTTAAATATGGCTAGAAACTGAAGGAGGGACTTCAACTCTCCACCCAACCATATGCCAACTGCGTTGCAACCTTTCCTGTAGCTGACCACCTCTAAGCCAGATCTAAAGTCTAAGGGGATGCTTATTCATGGGAATTCACATCCAAGGCTTAATTATATACCTAGGAGGAGTAGTCTATGATCTTGGTGGTTTAACAATTGCTCATTAACAACAAGCACCACAGGGGCTCACTCACTCCATGAGTCAAAACCACATGGCTTCACCCAATATTCATATGGCCATTTCTTAACTCCAAGAAGATGAACCTACTATATAGGTGGTTTCTTCTTTCTTAGCAAGCACCATATGGGGTTGTGGTCCACTAAATAAGTGTTTTATATCATTTTCAATAAGCAACGTAGTGATAAAATTTCCCTGTTAAGTGTTTTGTCAACCAACAACAAGTACTAAGTAGTTCAAGAATCCTAGATTCCATATGACCATTCATGCTTAGACTCACTATCCAACGACTTGAATACAAGAGATGTGAGGAATAATCCACTAGGATTTTGAACACCATCTCTTAAACGTTCTAGTTCAGCTCAATTTTTCAACTTATCTTTGACAACACCTTGCTCTCTCTTTTGCAAATCTTCCCTCAGATGTGCTCTATTTTGTGACTTCTATAATTCATCTACAGGTCGTGCCTTTTTTGCTTCCTTTTTCTTATCTTTTATTTTCTTCTTGAGGTAGTTGTCCCAATGTCTTGATCCCTAACGAGAGAACATGGATGGGCATCAACCTCCACCCATGCTGCTCCATCTGATCTCTTCAATGCTTGTCAATGCTGGTTGGTCACCAGTCAATAGGAAGTTAAGGAAATTTAACGTGGCTGTATGGGTTTGTTCTCAGCATGCTACAAGTAGATGAAAAACACGCCACAAGCACCCGAATAGGCACACAACAACCCTTCTTTTAGAGATTTGGATATTTGTGTCCCTCCCTTTAGCCATTCATCAATTTATACATACATACATACATACATACTAGGTTTACATACTTACATACATACATACATACTAGGTTTACATACATACATACATACATACATACATACATAATTACAAAAATAGCTTTACATACATGGGGTGTTATAGAAAAAGGGTTATTACTGACCCCACACCCTTCAAGAAACGCCACCCTTGGTGTTCTATAAAAAAATCACGAAATTTAACCGTTGAGATTTATATTTACAACTCTTACATTTATTTACTTAGTAAACAAAAAATGGGAATATATCCTTATTTTCTTTGCCATTTCTGACGTGGATTCATCTAGTCAAAAGTGCTTCGATTTCCGTTTCACCTGCTGTATTACTCGATTCTGGAGTGTGATCTATCTCCAATCCAGGATCCATAGTGGTTTTGGTTGGAAATATACGTTAGGTTCCATTTGTATCACAATCCAATCAAAAATATGATTAGTATCATGTGCATACTTCTTAAGCAGGGAAACGTGAAAAACATCATGTGCTTTCATTATGAGTGGTAATGATAATCTATAACCTACTGGTGCCAACCCTTTCCAAAATTTGAAATGATTCACAAAATATAGGTGCCAACTTGTCACAACATCCCACTTTTAGTGAGCTCTTCCTTGGTTTGATGCATAGATACACATGCTATCCCACTTGAAATTCCTTGTGCATTCTCTATTGATCTATGTAACTCTTTTTCCTATGATGGGCTATCTTTATTTTTTGCTTGATATTGAGCACTTCTTGCTCCATTTCCTTCAACATATCTAGTCCAAAAACCACCCTATTCATGGGATCATCCCAACTAATGGGGGTGTTACATTTTTATGCCATCCAAAGCCTTGAAGGGGATAATCTTCAGTGACTCTTGGTACTCATTGTTGTATGCAAATTCAATTAGTGGTAGGAACTCTTCCCATATCTTTCGATGATGCATGACATAAAACCTCAACATGTCCTTTAAAAATATATTCATCCTCTCAGTATAGCCATTAATTTGAGGGTGATATGTTGTACTAAAGGCTAGTTGGGTTCCAAAACCAAGAAACAAAGGTCTCTAAAAATTTGATGTGAACTAGGCATCCCGATCTAAAAATGATCATCTCGAGCATGCCATGTAATCTGAATATTTCCTTCATGAAAATATGAGCTATGTAAATATCTTTGTGGGTGGACTTGACAACTATAAAGGGATCTTCCTTACTCAATTTATCTACTACTACCATAATGGTGTCATGCTTCTTGGATGTTCTTGGCAATCATGTTATGATGTCCATAGATATGACTTCTCACTTCCACTCAAGAATTGGAAATGGTTGAAGGAATCCTACTTGGTGTCTACATTCCACTTTAACTTGCTAACATTCCAGGCACCTGGAAATGTATTCAAAAACTTTTTTTCATACTCAGAGAATAATAAATTTTCTTCATGGTTGTTATCATTTTTTGATAATTAGGATGACTAGAGTAAGGTATTTTGTGAAACTCGTCCAAGATGATATTTTTCAAGTTTCTCGTACAAGGCACATACCATCTATCCTTGAACTTCAACATATCATCATCAATGAGTGTATAAGTCTTGCTCAATGATTCTTCTGGATCTCGCCACAAGCACACTTTCACATGCTGAAAGTGCTTTCCATGTACCAATGTTTCCTTGATCTTTTCGTTGATATTAAATTCGAAAGTGCTCATGGATTCCAAGTGAGCGACTTGCAAAATTTCATTAAGTGCATCTACCACCTTGTTCTCTTTACCTTTTCTATGCTTGATATTGAAATGAAATCCATTGATGAGAGCTAACCATTTGGCTTATGTTGCATAAAATTTAGGTTGATGAAACAATTATCTCATCCCTCCATGGTATGATATTAAAAAAACTTCATTCCATGTAAGCAATGTCTCCACATCTTCAGTTAGTGCACTATCACTACAAGCTCCAAGTCATGAGTGGCATAGTTCTTCTCATGCTCATTTAATTTTCTTGATTCATAACAAATCACGTGTTCTTCTTGCATTAATACTGCACTGCGCCCTTCCTTACAAGCATATGTGAAAACTGCAAAATCCTTTTTTGGATAATCTATTCTTAAGGTAGGTGCATGCAGGAACATGTGCTTGATTTTTTCAAATATAGCTACACACTCTAATGTCCATTAGAATTTGACTCCTTTCCTCTGCATGGATGTGATTGGATACCCGTACAGAAATTACCTGCATACAAATTCTAAAAACAGAAAATAAACAATGGCGAGAGCATAACACATAAAACAAATATACACAGAGATTTTCCCATGGATCCCAAAACCGGCACTACCGGATTGATTTTTCATTATGTTCCTTTCAATGTTACAATATATAATAATATATATAATATATATATTATATATATATACATACATGTCGAAGCATCCTAAACCCAACATTAACCATGGATTATACATAACATAGTACCTTGACTGGAATCTCAAAGACATGGACTAAAAAACCTTGTGCTCCCAAAAACATGTCGAAATCCATGCAATCAAAACAGGAGGTCCGCCACCTAATATAGGGTCCAAATTTTATTTTATTTTTTATTATTATTTATTATTCTATATTTTTCGCCAGGCATTGCCTCCAGCCCGTAGAGGGAAGCCACCCTCGCTTGTGATATAGCACGAGCCCCATGTGTTACAACTGGCAGGGGACAAGAGGTGGTTGCCTTGACCACCCCGCTACCCCCGACTTAACTACTGGGGCTAGTCGTTGAAAGAATATAACACAACCCAACATATAGGGTTGTGATTGGATACCCAATATTTGCAAATCATGAATAAATTTCTTATAGTATCCATCCAACTCCATGAAATATCTCCCCTTTGTGACATTTATGGGAGTGGTCCACTCCATGATAGCCTTGATCTTCTCAAGATCATCAAAACCACCTTCTTTTGATACCATGTGCCCCAAATATTGAACCTATGAATTAAAGAATTCACATTTACTAAGTTTAACATATATTTTGTGTTCCTTTAGCAAATGTAGTATTTCCATCAAGTTCTCCTCATGTTCTTCTTTGGTTTTCATTAAGTAAACCAAGGTATCATCAACAAATACTGACACAAATTTTTTCAGGTGTTGGATGAGGACATTATTCATCAGGAACATACATGTGGTTGGAGCATTTGTAATCCCCAATGATACCACCACAAACTCAAAGTTCCCATATCTTTCTCTGAAGGCTATTTGTGGATGTCTTCATCCTTAATTCAAACATGATGATAACCATATCTCAAATCTATTTTTGAGAACACCGCATCCTCTCTTATCTGATCAAAGAAGTCATCAATATTGGGTAGAAGATACCAGTTCTTCACTATGGATCTATTCAATTGCTGGTAATCAATGCACATCCACAAAATGCCATCTTTTTTATTTATATTAACATTGTAACCCCCCCCGGGTGACACGCTAGGCTTAATACATCCCTTGTCCAACATTTCCTTCAAATGTAATTTCAACTCCACTAGCTTCAACGTGCTCATACAATATGAGGCTTTCTTTTTTGGCATTGACCTAGGAAGAAATTTAATGGAGAAATCAGTTTCTCTCCTGGGTGGAAGTCCAGGTATTTCCTCTAGAAACACATCACCAATTTTTTTAAGAATTGGTTGATCCTCAATTTTGATTTCACTATCCCCTGTATTGATAGTCACTTGGACCACAAATAGGGTGCACCCTTTTTGAGCACATATCTTTACTTTCAACACCAATATTTCTTGGACCAAAACCTACTTCCTCATTCCTTGGAGTATTACCTCTTCTCCCTCATTGCTGCACATTTCAATGACTTGTTGTAGTATTCCACCTTAGTTCTATGGGTCACCAGCCAGTCCATGCCCATTAGGACATGATACGATCCCAATGACAAGAGGATAAGGACTATTGTTGTGGATATGTTGCCCAACATCATGGGGCATGATTCCATTGAGTTTTTCATTTTACTTTTGACTCCTATGGCCAACTGGACCAACCATAATTTCCCATGATTTTTCTTTTGCAAAGAATTTTTCTCCATGACCCTCAAGCTATTATAGATGAAATTA
>APFE031501906.1:3777-22473 GCA_000404065.3 Pinus taeda | reverse complement strand
TTAATAACATACATAAATAATATATTCATTTTGACGGGCTTTCTCCTAATATGTTGATGATCATGGAGGTGGTGGTTAATGTCTATGAGACCAAACTTTGGTCTATCAGACCTAAAGAAACAAATTATTTAGCTTGATTTAAGATTTTATTCCTATACTCAAAAAGTTTAGAGAGAAGCCTCCGAGCTCACTGTAAATCCACACACATATTTCATTAAATTTTAAATTAAAAAATGATCTAGAATGTCAAAATAACAAAAATAAAACAAAAATAAAAAATTGCCATTACTATAGTATAATATACATACATATAATTTGAATTATATATGGGATAAAAAAAATTATAATTCATAATTATAATTATATAAATAAAAAAATTATAGGAGGAGATCCGTATTTCTTCAACTCAGTAGGTCTCTACATCAGGGACTGGATGCCCAGATTTAACCCTGACAAGGAAGATCTCACTTGGGCTCCTGTTTGGATCAGACTATACTCATTACCCAACGAATACTGGGAGGAAGACTGTCTAATGTGCATAGGAAATGGAGTGGGAAAGTACATTAGGGCAGTAGAAGAAACAAAAAACCGTCTGTACATTTCTTATGCAAGAATATGTGTATTTATTCGGCTGAATGAAGCGCTTCCTGAGTCAGTTACCCTTGCCCACCGCGACAAGGAGTGGATCCAGCCCCTTGATTATGAGCATGTGCCTTTCAGGTGCAGGAGATGCCATGCCCTAGGGCATCTGTTTCGGGATTGCCCTCTCAATGTCAAAGCCAGCTCTCCTGAATCTTCTGAATCCCCACCTCAAGATGGCTTCACCAAAGTCTCGCATAGAAAACGCTCGCAGAAAAAGCCTCAGAATGGATCCAAACCCTAGCCTTCTAAACCCCAAAACCCTGCTACCAAGAACAGCTTTGAGTCCCTAGGCGATTTTTCAGATGATCAGCTACATTTGAGCTCTCACTTGAGTTCCATCTTACTCTTGGGTTTTTTTCACAATTGAGAGAGAAGAACAAGATTGCTAATGGATGAGGACATCAAAAGGACCCATCCTATAGATGGGGATCTACAAACCCATGTTGTAAATCTTCCTCATCAAGTATCTTAATAAAATATGATTCATTTGAAGTCCTTCTATTGGGTTATTGCATTTTTCTTTACTATTGCTATAAGTTTTGGGCTTGCATCATATATTTTATTGTAGGCTTTTATCACTTTTCTTGCAGATATAAAACATAATAAGTGACCACATCTTGTTGTTAGGGTCACTTGTCCCCAATGACCTAACTGGAAAAAAAGATGGTACACATACTAAAAATTTTCATACTAACAAATGGTGACTCCACTAGTCTAGTAGTTCAGAACATTGGTGATTGTTGATTCAACCCTCTTCAGTGTTGTTCCATGTATTCTTAGTACTC
Source organism: Pinus taeda (assembly GCA_000404065.3). NCBI lineage: Eukaryota > Viridiplantae > Streptophyta > Pinopsida > Pinales > Pinaceae > Pinus > Pinus taeda. Next base: position 21,046 of record APFE031501906.1, on the reverse strand, counting down.
TCATTTCTATTTCTAAAACTACTCCATTTTCTGGAAAAATTTTGGTTTGTGGTAGGGTTCCACATCTTTCTGCATGTCAAAGGTTCCAACGAAGCAAGAGAGGACACTATTTGGGTCAAATATTTGGACCCAGAGTTACAAAAATATAACACAATTTCCAGGCTCTTTTTTGCATCCCAACTCACGTTTTAGCCCCTAAACTGTGCCCTAATGCACTTTACAAGTTAGTACATGCATTCTACAATTTTCATAAATTCTCAATCTTTTTCTATGACCATTGCTTATGTGTGATGGAAGTCTTCCTATATTTCGTGTGTCATAGCTAGGCCTAGATTGGCTTGGAAAACTATTCTTCAGGAGTGAACAATCCCCCTAGGGTTTAGAGTACTTTAAGGAAAGTGTTTCTAAAGTGAAGAGTCTAGTTTGTAGTAGTCCTAACCATTATTTTTAGTATTTTTAGTAGGTTATAATAGTCCCCTTACACAAAAAAACAACGGGTAATTTAGTGGAGAACATGACTAATTATCGCTTGGATTATAATGAATAGAGTGAGAAAAGGGCGGCCATGGTGATCATGAGGCTTATGATATTCACTCTCATGACTCTTGTGATCTTTATCAATTTCCAACAACTACAATTCATTGAAAATGACAATGACATCGATAATATCGAGGAGCTAGAGCTTCTGAAAGACTAGGGTGAAGAAAACATGACAATAGAGATTGTCATGGCCCAAGAGGAAATAGAACCATAAGAGGACTTCGATCAAGAATCATACAACATGGAAAGTGAATATATTGATTATGGTGTGTCAAGTATTGATGAGAAAGATGTGGTGGTGTTAAAAGAGAGCAACTTTAGTGATGTCATAAGAAAAAATTGTTACATGCCATGGTGTGGTCATTGCGAGAGCCGAACACCACAATATGTTGTTGTAAGGACTATGGTGTTGCTTATTGCTAAATATTTTTCAAATCAACCTAATGGTGAGGGAATCAGATATTTGTTTGCAAATCTCGAGACGGTAATGTAACTCTCGCCAATGAGGGATTCACATTTGTCACATCCACATAGGTAATAAGCGTGATAATGTCTAATGATCATATGCAATGCACATTTTCTAGTTGATATGGTGTGAACGTATCCGGTATTTGTCTTCCAGACAGAAGAAGATGGTGGTGAAGAATCCCTTCGGTCCCAGCTGGAGAGTGACATCTCCCTTAGGCTTCCATTTTGCTGCGATCCATCCATTTAAGGCCCGCTCAGTTGGCCAAAACCCTATGAATTTTCCAATGATTGCATGATCCTTCATAAACTGGATCCTGCTGTCGATCTTATCTCCTGGTAGTTCTATTCGTGGCCTTTCCTTGGCTACCGGTCTACAAGTAGATGAGGTGACCTTCGGGTTATTCGCCCGTGTCTCTTGTTCTTTTGGTGGTTCACTGTCATTTCCATGTTGCTTCTTCCCTTTGTTGAGAATGTCAGGATCTACCGGTCTTGGGCTGTGCCGTGAGGGGGAGGGCTTTGACGCCCCCCCTGGGGCGGAACCATTGTCCTTCGCCGATCCCTTTAGCTCTGTCATGCTGCGGAGAATCTTGTGCAGAGCCTGTACCGGTTTCGCTGTTCTGTCAGCGCCGTCGGGGTTGGTCTATCAGTGCCTTCGAGGGTTTCGTTCTCAGAACCCTAGCCCGGTCAAAAAGGATAAAGCATTCCCCCATGCAAGACTTATGTTATCCTTCATTTGGAAATAATATGTTAGAAAAAGGTAATATTTAATATTGTAAAAAAATGATTTTAATTGGTCTTACAGTATGACTTAAAACCAAGTGATTATTCAAGGATGCATAATTTTCTTTGAATAATAATGATCAGTCAACTCACATTTTAGAATAATAATAGGTAATTAACAATTAAGTTATAATAAATCTTTAAACTATTGAAAAAAATAAATATGGTTTAATTAATTAGATACAAAAGTTTTATATAAATTTATTTTGTATAAATGTATTTTTAAGCTTGTTTTTGACCATTAAATCGACTAATCAATTTCTCTAAATCTGTGAATAATATATTTAAAAAAAAATATTTTCTGATTTAGTTGTGATAATATTAATATAGAATTATAAACATTGTATTGTTAAAGTGTAGATGGTGAGAATTTTAGTCATTACCCAAAATTCAAAATCATTTTTTTTTTATGGATTATCATAATTATTACAAGTAATTTTACACAATCATAAAGTCTAAGACACATAACGTTGTTGTGGTTATTTATAAATGAGTTTTTTGTAATGAAATATAAATTTAAAATATATATTCTCTTATAAATTGATATTTTGAAAGATCACAAAAGTGTTGAAAATGTTTTAAATTTTTTTGGAGTTGTCTATAATGCGACTTTTGGAGATTCCCGATTGACGGAATCCGGCCGGAACGAAATAGGTTACAATCTTTTGATTGTTAGGCAGTTAAAATGGTTTTTTTACTGCATATTTGGGATTCAGCGCCCTGGAAAAAACCCCTGGGGAGCCATTGATTGCAGAAGCCTAGCTAATCCAAACTTGGGATTCCAATGAATTGCTGCCGGATTTTGACCGGAAAAATCCGCCGGAAAGGCTTTCAAAAAGTCACGTTATAGACTACTGCAATTTTTTTTGTTACATTGTTTTTGTTTGGTGAATAGTATTGTACACAACATAAATATCTTACATAACTACTCACATAACAAGATCCAAGATTATAAAACTGATTTTTTTTGTGGTTTAAATATTTATAAGAGAAACACCCTTTGGTTCCAAATAATATAATTATTTGAGGAAATTTTATTGATACCTAAGAAAATTTGACAATTGATTGTGGACCATGGCCTTTCATACTCTTAAATTGAGATTATATGAGACAAATCAATAGCCATTGATATTGACAAAAATATGAGCTATCTAATCACTCTTAGTATAAAACATATCGACCATGAGATTACAACAAAACTAATGAACACTACAGAAACACCCCCAATAAACTCACTTTTACCCCCACTTATCTAACGTCTCCATTTAAGAACCATGCACGTTGATCGAATCTTGAATTGATGATCGCTTCTAACACAAAGTCACCTTCAAAACTCCTTTTACCAGACTTCACACAACCAAACCTATATTCTGTTCAATACTCCAAATGAACGGATACATTGTGGCAGTTTTGATTGTGGTCAATACCACACTCAATACTGTGGTTTACTGCACTGTCTTTGTTCGAAATACCAATGGGCCTCCACACGGAGCACCGAAAACAAACCAACGGGAGTAAAAGCTTCTAATCGCTACTTATAAAAGCTCCCATCCACTTTACTGAAGAACGTTCCTTTATAGAGCAATTCCCTCAGTCGATGAGCCTCAAAACTGAACTGAATGCTGTCGATGCTCAGAAAACACAAAAAATGGAGTCGAACCTGCGATCTCCCTGTGAACAAAAATCGGTAATCAGAAGAAGATGAGTGCCCATGTCCCTCTTCTTGGAGAATCAACAATCTAGATAAACATGGCTGCGATCTCCCGATGAAAAGGGGCCACAAAAGTTTGTTACCAATGCTCGAACCTGCGATCTCCCTTTGAACAAAAATCGGTAATCAGACGAACATGAGTGCCCATGTCCCTCTTCTTGGAGAATCAGCAATCTAGATAAACATGTCTGGAATCTCCGGATTAAAAGGGCCTCAAAAGTTTGTTACCAATGCTGCTTCTTTCACACTAGACAGATCTGCTGCTTACACCACATGTTATGCATCTTCTACACACACCCCACACATTTAAAAATTAATCAACTTCTGGGCTCTCTGCATATAAATACAGCGTCGAACCGCGATTGACGCATCGATCTTCCAAACTGCCTGACCTCAAGTTTTTACCAATGTTCACGGCCTCAGCCCTCCGATTCCAATAGCGGTCGCTTTCTCTCTAACCAGATCGAACTCACAAAAACAGATAGACCACTTCACACCACGTGGATTGAACGCTACTCCAGGAATCTTCGGGCTGGCTTACTCCTCAGGTCGACTACGCCTTGACACAAGGAGTTTTTCAAAGAAGTTTTATGACTAATTTTATTAAAAATTGAAAATACTGTAATTTTATAATAATTTTAAATTTAGATGGTTTAATTTTATCGGATTACTTTGTTATAAGATATTATATAAATTATGAGATTCAAAGATTTTGTTTTCAAGAATTAATAAAAAATATGATAAATTTTTATAATATTAAATGTTTTTTAAATTAAAAATAATATAATTCAAAATTTTCTTATAAATTGAGCATTGAACCGAAAAAATGTCTATTTTTTATTAGACATGTAATTTTTATCTTTAAATCTAACCTTGATTTTAAGGGTTGCTGTGCGACAAGAGGTAATTGTGTAATTTTTTGTTTAAGAGAAAGTTGCCTTTTAAATTGATAGAAATAATTATATAAATATTTATTTAAGATAAGATATAAATGGTATTCAAATAAAAAATTTATATAAAAATTTATTGTTAAAAAATGACTTCTAAAATTTGAAGGTTAATTTTTTATCTCAAATTATTAAAATTAAAAATAAATTTAATAAAAAAATAAATCTTTTTATTTAAAAGATTTAAAGAATTTAATTTTTATATATATTAATTTTTATAGATGTAGTTTAGTAATAATTAATAATAAGATTTGTGATTTTTTTACTAATATAAAAATATCATTAAAACAATGTTAATATTTAAAAAAAAAACACTTTAAAATACTTAAATATACATAATACAATTGATTTTAAATTTTAAATTTTAATAAATTTTAAATATTAATTTAAAAAAAAATTATTTGGAAAACAATATTTTAATTAAAAAATTAAATATTCTATTAAATTGTTGTTTTAACACAGTGGTCTAGTGCAATTTTTTGGAAGCTTTTCCAGTGGATTTTTTTGGTCTAATTTCTCTAAAATCTTAGAGGAATTCATTGAAATCACAAGTTTGATGGGTAAAACTGCACCATAGAAGTGCACTAGAAGATTTTCAGGGTGTTGAATCCATATATATAATAAAAAAACTAGTTTAAATAACACAAATCAAAATTTCACCATAATTTTTTTTGCTATATTAACTCCAAAAAATTGGAAAAAACAACTCTTTTTTAACGGATATTAAGTGAATCGATAATGTATCTCACGTCGTGCATCGATAGTGGAGCTCACGTAGCACGTGCATCGATACTGAGGCGTATCTCACGTCGTGCATCGATAGTGGAGCTCACGTCGCACGTGCATCGATACTGAGGCGCATGATGTGAAATGTAACTAAAGTCATAATTTTCGCATATTGCTGGCATTTTTAATATTTTTAATATTTTTTTAAGTCATCATTAATTCCAAACATGAATGGTTAATGAATTTCTATGGAAAGAGAGAAATAGACGTATGGCTTGCCCATATGCCTTTGGAATTAATGATGACTTGGCAGTTTGATCAAGTATGTGTGTATTTGTTATTTTTAATATTTTTAATATTTTTTTAAGTCATCATTAATTAATTTTCGCATATTGCTGGCATTTTTAATATTTTTAATATTTTTTTAAGTCATCATTAATTCCAAACGTGAATGGTTACTGAATTTCTATAGAAAGAGAGAAATACAGGTACGGCTTGCCCATATGCCTTTGGAATTAATGATGACTTGGCAGTTTGATCGAGTATGTGTGTATTTGTTTAATACGCAAGGAATTCGGGTTGTGTGCGGTCGGAAGGGACCTGATCATGCGTTTGTATAATAAAATTTAAAATTAAGATTTTTAATAAGGTTAAAAGGGTGATGCTTTTTGTCGGGATGGGACTAATCCTGTTTATCTGTCTCATCTCGTTTATCTACCTCCAGTTTGCCTTTACAATAGATTAATATTTTTATTTTATTTTATGTTATCTTTCCATTATAGACTTTAAAATGATCCATAAATCTAAGCATGATAAAATGGCGTGGGAGAAGAGGTATCTTTAAATCTAATCCTTATAAGTTTCCTTGGAAGAGGTAATTATGTAAGTTTTTTTTTGGGGATACATACTAAATTTCTTTTAAATTGAGAAATCTATTTGAGATGATAGAAATGCGTTTATAAATTTAAATAGGAATTTTTACTCATTTGGTAAAAATAGGTTTTAAAATTTTGTCTAATCTTTTATTTAAATAACTAAAATTCCAAAAATAATTTAATAAAGTTTTGGTAAAAAATAAGTTAAAAGATTTTGTTCAAATGTTTAGGTTTTGTTTTTAGAATATAGTTTAACAATATCGTTTTTTAAAGATTGAGGTTTTTTATTATTTATAATATCTTTTAAAATATATATAAAAAGGTATTCCAAAAAACTCAACATGTAAATCTATATATAACTATATCATTAAAAAAAATTAATTTCAACAATTCTTATTAATTTTTAATAAAATTAAAAATATTAATATTAAAAGACTTAAAAAAATTACAACTACCTAAAATAATATGCTAATTAAATTACAATGTGTTTTGGTTTTTTATATATGGCTTAGAAGCCAAATACTCCAGGGAGAAGGTGTAGCCTATTCCTAGTCCTTGAACCATGAGCCAGTACTAAGACACCATGGAGAAGGAGGAGCCTGCTAAAGGTCAACCTTGAGCCATGAGCCAAAACCAATACTCCATGGAGAAGGAGGAGCTTACTCCTTGAGCTAGGAGCTAGAACCAATACTCCACAGATAAGGGGGGTCCTACTCTGCTCCTTGAACGAGAGCCAAGACTCCTTGGAAGGAGGGGCCTACTTCTTGAGTGAGGAACCATATCCAAGACTCCATGGATAAGGGGGGAGCCAACTCCTCTTCTTGAACCGGAGCCAAGACTTCTCCATAAATAAGGGTGAGGCTACTTCTTGAGCCTTATCACAATCGGCCAAAGGTTTCCCCTTATCATATTTGAAACTGAATGGAGGGGATAACATCCCAATGAAGCAGCTACCCTCATGTCCCACTATGGGTTAAAAATATATTATCCATCAAACAAAAAATTATTTTATGGTATTAAGTATTACTAAAGAAATGAATATGGTTATTTTAGCAGTAGTCTATAACGCGACTTTTTGAAAGCGTTTCCGGCGGATTTTTCCTGTCAAAATCTGGCAGCAATTCATTGGAATCCCAAGTTTGATAGCTAGTTTCTGCACAATCAATGGCTCCCAGGGGTTTTTCAGGGCGTTGAATCCAAATATGCAGTTAAAAAACCATTTTAACTGATAAAAATCAAGATTTAACCTCATTTCTTCCGCCAGATTCCGTCACCGGAATCTCCAAAAAGTCGCATTATAGACAACTCCGTTATTTTATCGTATTAGGTATTATTAAAGAAAAGTGGTCTTTTAGATAAAGTAGATAGTGGAATATGGTGTATAAAGACGTTTTCTACCATATATAATATAATTTTAATTTTATAAATAAAAATAAAGATATAATTTAAATAATTATATTGTTATTATTTAGTTTTAAAGAAGGTTTAATGAGAATTATTTTACCTTTTATACTCAAAGATTTATACAAATATAGATATCAATAATCATTGTTGATATCAATCTATTAAGCTGTGATTTACTGATAATGCTAACCAAATCACTAAAACCCATGTTTCTTTCCAAAGACCTCTTATATTAATCAAGATTATTACATAGACATATGCCCTATAGCAAGTATGAGGGAGAAGTTATCTCATAACATTACATGCAACCTAGTATGAGGGACATGCCCCATACATTTATATTTAAAAATGGTAAATTAGTTCTTACATGAACAAATGAAAGAACAGTAATAACAAAAGCAATCAATGTCGAACATAAATAAAAACTTCAATATCCATTTTAATTTTGTGTTAACTTATATAAAAACATTGTTAGAACAACAATGAATGGTTTTTTGTATAACTTTTATTCGTGTGTAATGTAAGTGTATTCTATTGAATAGCATGAAAAGGGTGATTACATGTTTTCGTTGTGGTTTCCTATATAGACATTCATTCATCACGAAGGTGAAAGGTCATGTTATTTGTCCTTTTGACCCTTCATAGGTAATTATTTGTTATTAATTAATTCATTTTTTATTATTAGTATTTCATTATTTATTTTATTATTATTTTATTAATAACATTGAGACTCTCTCAGAGATGCTTTGCTCTAAAGGCATAATAAGTAGGGTTTTCTCTAGTAGTTCATGTTATCATGGAGTGATATCTATTTAATTTTATGAGTTTCACTTTATTTGTGCCTCGTGTGTTGGTGAAGTTCTTGTATGTGTTTGCATCTTGTTTAAGGATGGGGCTGTCAATACCATATGATTTATAGTCTTCACTTTGCTAATTAAACTTCATGAATTGCTCTTCAAGTTATGTAGTATAGCTTCCTAACTTTGTTAACCATTTGACACCTAACACTAGATCGATTTCTTTTTTGCGGTAGGGCATAGAGTTATGTTTGTAGCTCTAGTTCTTGTATCCCCATTGAAACCTTATAAAATTCTCCTATTTCCTCGAAATTTTTCCCAATAGTGAAAATCATGGTTAGGTTCTTTTCTAAGCACACACAAAGATTAAGTTGTTTAGCAAGATCAATGTTCATACAATTATCAGTATTGCTAGAATATACTAGTATATCGACAATTTTTGCCTCTTATGATCCCTTTAAGATTCAAGGTTTTGGTTCATAATCTCCTTGTCATGCTTTTTGGTGGTGTTGCAAGCTTAGTGTTCTTTCCTCTTAGAGATTGGGTTCTCTACTTTTGAAGGTGTGGGTGGAACGTAATTTGCAGTCACTTGTTGTTAGTCTTTTAAAAAATTGCTTTCTTCATCCTGATTTTGCTCGAAACATGAGATTGTAGTGAATGATTATTTCTTGTCATGTTTCCTCATCATCTAAATCTACATTGTACATTATAGTGGTGTCATCATCAAGATTTTGTACTTCCATCTACTATTTTATAGTAGTGTAAGGACATGTCTTCAGATTTATGTCCGTTATGTTTAGTCTTCCCAACAATTGCTATAATTATTTTTCTTCTTCATCCTTTTCTCTAACTCATGACTTGAAGTGTTTGACACCACAACTTCATAAGTATATAATGCCTTATTCAGGCATATGTTTCCTGATGACCATTTGTCTCCACAGTGTCTTCATTTTTTCCTCTTTATTACCTGAGTATCATTGTTGGTTTTCAACTTCCTTGATGAACCCTCACCCGCTAAACTTGTTTTTTGTTCAGTAAGCCTGGTTTCATGCCTAGCTTATTCAATAATGTTGGGCTCGTATAGTTTGAATTCAAAACAAAAAATAGTCTTTTAGTCAAAAAATATACATCGTCAATAGCTAATCCTTAGTGAATTTGTTGTGTGGTATCACTAGTATGTCCCATTCATGGGCATAATCACTTATAAAACCCTTATATTTGAGATGTAAAAATTTGTTGTATAGGTTGTCGTTGCCTTTGTCGTGAAATCTCTATAATAGTGTTGTTTTGAATCCTTTCAAATGAAAAGAATGGATGTCACACTTTTTCGTCCACTAGAGGAAACAATCATATTCTTCACCCTCATAGATGTTGGAGGTGGTCAAAATATTTTCTTTCTCATCTAATGGTGGGTTTGATCCAAACAATTTGTCTATTTTTTTGACCTAAACAGTTGATCCTCTATAGTTGTTTCTGTCATATTTTGGTAATTTATTTAAAATTCAATGACAACTTATTTCTAGAATCATGGTCTAGTACTACCTACCTAAAAATTGTATTTTGGGTTGCTTTGGTTGATCAAATTCACTTCCTTTGTTTGGTCTATTCACCTGCTACTAATAGGGAGAAGATTGTAACATCGTTGTGTATATTATCTATATTATTTTATTAATCTTCTCACTATTTTCATTGAGTTTTTTGGTAGGCTTGTCAATTATGAGGTCACTCAACAATCTTTTCTTCATCATCAACATCAACTTATTTTGTCCTCCATTATTTTTTTTCTATTCTTCCAATTTACTGAGGTGATGTCACATGTTATTGACTTCATCTCTGTAGAAGTTAATATCAACTTGTAACTCATCATTGGTCACCATTTTTTTCTTGTTCTTCTTGGAGGAACTCTCTTCTTCTATATATATATATATATATATATATATATATATATATATATATATATTAGTTTATTAAACCTAACTATCTAAACAATGAAACCAAAATGATACATAGATCGGCTGTGACTTTTGGACTTCATTCAAGGCAAAGATATTGGGGAGTTGGTGTGAGAGCTTTTCGACAATCAACGAGAGATGTATGGTAGAGGGGGATTGATTATTGGATGCAATAGGGAGTAGGAAAATATATTTGTTGAAAGGCAGATGTATGATTGATGTATGTTGATTTTGTTGGGCTATGTTATATTCTTTCCACAACTAGCCTACGTAGTTTACGAGGGGAGCCCCGCCTTCGTTGCGCCAATTGCGTAGCAGGGGAAACAACACCCCCCCGTTGTGTTGATTTTGTAGCTAGGGCGATAGCCCCCATTTTCTTGCATTGATTGCGCAACGGAGGCCACGGCCCCCCCTTGTCTAGGGTGTTTAAGGGGAGCAGGTAGCCCCTCTCTACAGAGTCCACGACAGCAGGCCGAGGAAATTTTTTTTGGACCCTATATTAGGTTGGGTAGACCTACCTATGGTTTTGTGCATGGTTTTGGATGAAAAGGTTTTCATTCCATGGTATTGGATACTTCAGAATGTATAAATATGTATTGTTACATTGAAAGGAACATAATAAAATATCAAGCTCGTAGTCCCGATTTTGTTATCGAGGGGAAAATCTTTGTGTGTATGTGTTTTATGTGTTATGTTGTCACATAGTTTATTTTCTATGTTTTAGAATTTGTATGCACTTAATTTCTATACGGGGTTAAAACCTACATTTGGTATCAGAGCTGTTTTGGCTTCAAGGGGGTGCCTTTTGTTGTTGAAGGGTTTTTCTTATGCCTGTGGTAGACCCTATTCAGATGTGTCAGCACCTGTTACCTTTTCGGCTTCAGCCTCTGTTTGTGCTTGATTTTTGACCATCAACTACTCATCATCTGATATGTCAGTCCCTGGAACATCTTCTGCGTCAACCTCCGTGGACTCTACCTGTTTATTGATGGAAATATCCTGTAATGTAATTTTATTCTTTTTATACACCAGAGCTTCAGGAGTTTCTTCTACACATTAATATTTATAGTACCCATTGATTCCATCCACGGGTATCCCAAAACAACATCCATATTATCTGTCTCTGAAGTATAAAAATCACAATGCAACACATACTTATCCATAGAAATCTTCAAATCCTTATACGCGTGGACATCCTCATCATCCACCTGTGTGTTTTCAATGTGTTTTGCGGGAACTTGCAATTTTTTTGCCAAATTAAAATTGATGAAATTATGTTTGAAACTAGGATTTATAGAAACAATGATCTTCTCTTTCTGAATCAATCCATGAACCTGTAATAAGGAGATATTAGCAGAAAATAACCCTTTAGGTTCCTTGGTTTCCTTCTTTCCTGTAAAAATAAAATCTTTGCTAGGATGTGTGTCTGTCTATGTGAGCTTATCCACAAGATTAGTTTTACAGTCAAAGTGGTCCATAAGACCTTTTTTGAAGGCATCCCAAGTGAAGAACCTTCTATAGCCACATTGATGCCCTTGCCACCATTGTCATATTTCATTGTCCAAGTACATGCTCCCCATCATAAGCTGAGTGTCATCATCATAGACGTAATCCAATTTGAAATATTTCTTCATTTTTGCTAGCCATTTGGTTGGATCAGAGCCATCAAATTTATACAAGTCCTTCAATTTTTGATCTAGGCCGCCCATCACAAAAAAATTTACGAAAATTTGAAATGGTCACAATTCCGTCAATATTGCTCAAAATCAATATTATGACCTATTTTTGGAAATGGAACAACCATTTTGCATCTGCCCATGTGACAGAAATCCTGATCTATGTACTAAAATTTCAGATCTGCGTTGCAATTGTCCCGTCGTCACCCAAAAATTTTGTAAAAAGAGTTGACTTTAAATTAGCGATATCTCCCTCATCCGGACTCCGATTCAACTGTTTTTTTTTTTTAAATGGGTATTTTTTCACAAAGAATCCAGATTTATGATTAGATTTTTATAGATCTTACACTAAGACATCCAGATATGTGATCAAATTAAACTCAAGATCTACACACTTCTGCAAAAAATGGGGTTTTATGCTGGTGCTTTCCCCTGGATATATCTTGTGTTATGTGTGATTGATTTCTCCATATTAGTTATATGTGTTCTTATTGATATTGCTCATGGTTGATTAAGCTTCCGCTAAATTGTTTGTAGAAGTAGATCAAGTGTTTTGCCTTAGTACATTGCATTACGAGGTGATCTATAGTGGGAATTTCTACATGGTATCAGAGCACATGTGGTCAAGAAAGAACAATACACTAGTAAGAGAAATTCGAAGTTTATTATTCGGGATATAGATCTCAAGTTCTTATCACATCTATTTCTTCGATGGCATTCTATGATTTGAGGCTTGAGTATGCCCTTGATGGTAGCTCAAACTATATAGCTTGGAAGGATTGCATGGAGGCAGTTTTGGAAGATAATGGCCTTAAGGATTTCATTGATCAAGAAATTCCTAAGTCTACTGACAAGACTGAGAAGGTGGAATGGAGGAATTGTGTGGCTAGAGCTAGGAGAATTATCTTGAAGGGAGTGCAAGATCACATTGTCTCGAGCCTCCATGGGAAGGAGACTCCACATGCAATGTGGAAAAAATTGAAATATTTATATCAGAATAGCGGTGATTAGAGGAAGCTGGCACTGATGGACAAACTTCGAAAGATCAAGTGTGAAAGGGATGAGACGATCTCTATGTATCTGACCAAGCTCATCACATGCAGGGATGAGCTTGCAAGTGTAAGGCTCGTGACATCAGATGAGGATATGGTGAGTCTAGCACTCCTTGGCCTTCCTAAGACCTAACGTAGCTACCAAGACTCGGTGAATGAAAGGGAGAAACTGCTAGATTTGGAACTACTATGGTTGGATTTGATGCAGGAGTAGATCAGGCGGAGCATCAGAGACAGTTCTTCATCTATGCATGATGAGCAGAACTTTGCCTTAGCGAGTAAGGTGGAGAAGGGAAAGGAGAAGGTTTCTCTTTCCGAATCCATTTCTTCAAATGATGGGAAGAAGGTTGACAAATCCAAAGTGTGATGCTTTCGTTGTTATGAGGTGGGCCATTATGTTGCAAATTGTCCATGAAGGAAATCCAAGAAGGGATCCGGGGAAGGATCTAAAGGTGAGGCACTTGCTTCACAATTTGAGTTGGATTTCACACTCTTCACATGCATGGTTTCATCCATGGTGTGAAGTGGTTGGTTTCTTGATATTGGAGCTTCTTTCCACATGACCAGTGACAAGAGTTTGTTTAGTACTTTGGAGGAGAGAGATCTCTAGATACTCATAGCGATGGGTAATGATGAAAAGTATAGTGTCTTAGGTGAAGGCACGGTTATTTTTCAGAGGGAGCATGGAGCTCGCCTTACCTTGACTGATGTCAAGTATATACCAAGACTGAAGAGAAATTTGGTGTCGATCGCGATGCTAGAAGACAGAGGCTATGATGTAGTCTTAAGTAAGGGAAAGATTTTCCTTAGACACATCATCACTAGATAGGTGAATAAGATTGGTTCACAAGTCAAGAACTTGTATGCTCTTAAGGTTCAAGATGCATGAAAAGCCTTGAGTAGCAAGGAAACTGATGGATACTTGGTGGTTGAGAGGGAGGGTATATTACCTCTCATCATAAAGAGCCAAAAGAAGTCTCAGATGATTGTGGAGGAGCCATAATTGGTGTAGCAGCTTCAGGAGGTTGTGGAGCAACCACAACAAGGGAAGCTGAGTGGAGATCAAGTAGAGACATCTACTCATACAGAGACCTCCAGTCGGGGGAAACTTTGAGCCAGATGGGTTGAGGGATCACATGCAGCCATACCTCCAGGTAGGAGGTGGAACAATATAGAGTGATCGTCCCAAGGAGGAGGGGCAGGATCTTTGAGGTACCTAACCTCTTGGATGAGGCCTTGCTACAGGAGCCCCAATGTGGAGTAGCAGGAACTGAATGATTGGGTAGAGACAGATGCAGATGGAGCAGCAGAGAGAGCGACAGGGCAGGGAATCCCAAGACAATGCATAGCTAGCAAACTGCACCAATGCGAGAGGCACAAGTGTTTTGTACAGTGCTAGGTGGCATAGAGAGGTGTGCAATGGTGCGAGATGCATGGAGATGTTGCAGTAGCGCAGATGTCAGAGAGGGATCACTTGTCAGTAGCAAGTAGAGCTTCAGCAGTAGAGTATGTTCCTAGCCCAAAAGAGTGGTTAGTTGGGACTGTTTTTGATCCAAGTGTTGTTGGAGCAGGTGGACCGAGTAGATGTGTTGCATGCAGAACATTCCAAAGTTACAGGATCAAGTTTGAGAGAAAGCCTTTCTTGTTGAGAGGGAGTGTTGAAAAGTGTGCAACAAGAAATGCTAAATTTAGAATGTGGTAAAAATAGACCTGCTAAAAATAGCATGTCTCAAAATAGCATGTCTAAAAATAGAATGTCTAAAAATAGCATGTCTAAAAATAGCAGTTTGGCTAGTGAGGTCATTGGCCACATTGGGTGAGAGGTGAAACTGCTAAAAATAGAATTCTCTAAAAATAGCATTTCTGGGTCCCTTCCTATTTATAGTAGTCCCTAGTCTATCTAAGGAAGTTAAATTAATTTTGGTCTTAATAGTAGTTTAAAATATTAATTAATTAATCTCCATCAGTTAATTAATTATGGGAAATTAAACTTGAAGCCTTTGTGAGATCATGCAATTATTTTCTCCCATGATTTAGGAATTTATCCCTTGATTAAAGGAGATAAGGTTCAGTTCTATAATGAGAGAATCAGTTGACTTAGTTCTAACTAGTCAAGTCCAGTTAGATTATTTTAACAAGTTGTTAAAATAATAAAATATACTTTGTTAATGCTTGCATGCATGTGACAAATATTATTTTAGATAACTAACGATTCACTCATGGATAACTATTGCATGTCAGTTCTGTTAGAGACCCAGTTGAGATCAGATGTGGGACAATGTACTATCAGATGCTTACCTATTTCTAGTAAGTATTTTTTGCATGGTTGAGGAACTAGTGTTCTCAAGGAATACGTAGTTGGACCATTGGTTGTTTTTGGTATGTTGGAATTAATAATATATTCTTTTGTTATTATTTCCTAAGCAAACTACGTAAGGACCATAGGGAAAGCCTATATCAACAGGGCTTGGGTGGTTCATGAGACATATCTTCATACCTTCATAGTTTATTTAGAACTGAATAACTTGAGAGCTGATTCTTCTTGTATCGTGAAGAGGATTTCCACTTGATAGATAATACATGGTTGGGGTTTTATGCTGGTGCTTTCCCCTGGATATATCTTGTGTTATGTGTGATTGATTTCTCCATATTAGTTATATGTGTTCTTATTGATGTTTCTCATGGTTGATTAAGCTTCCGCTAAATTGTTTGTAGAAGTAGATCAAGTGTTTTGCTTTAGTACATTGCATTACTAGGTGATCTACAGTGGGAATTTCTACATGGTATTGGAGCTAGCAGATTTGTAGAAAATGTTCTACATGATATCAAAGCTAGTTGATTCGTAGCAGAAATTCTAAAAAATTCTACACACGAGGAACAATGAATTGAAAACCACTCTTTCACGAGTGTGTTTAAACACTAGGTAGTACTTGGGTACATCACTAGGAAAAGGAAAAGCAAAATTTTCTCTGTTATCTAGAAAGGGTAAGGAATTTGAGCATACACATGATTGCTTGATGATACATTATGTATGCATATATGTTGCATACAATGATGAAAGATGAGGCACAAACTAATGTAATTATATGAGGAAATTTTGTTGATACCAAAGAAAATTTGACAATTGATTGTGGACAATGGCCTTTCATACTCTTTAAATTGAGATTATATGAGACAAATCAATAGCCATTGATATTGACAAAAATATGAGCTATCTAATCACTCTTAGTATAAAACATATCGACCATGGGATTACAACACAACTAATGAACACTACAGAAACACCACAATAAGCTCACTTTTACCCAACACACATTGGATTCAGTTCAACTTATCTAACTCCTATGTGTTTAAATATCTTAACGTCTCCATTTAAGAACCATGCATGCTGATCGAATCTTGAATGCACTGATCCTGGATGAGCGCTTCTCACACAAAGTAACCTTCAAAACTCCTTTACCAGACTTCACACAACCAAACCTATATTCTGTTCAACACTCCAAATGAACAGATACATTGTGGAAGTTTTGATTGTGGTCAATACCACACTCAATACTGTGGGTTTACTGCGCTTTCTTCGTCCGAAATACCGATGGGCCTCCACACGCAGCACCGCAAACAAACCAACATCAGTAAAAGCATCTAATCGCTATTTATAAAAGCTCCCATCCACTTTATTTATAAGGGAAGAACGTTCCTTTATAGAGCAATTCCCTCAGTCGACGAGCCTCAAAACTGAACTGAATGCTGTCGATGCTCAGAAAACACAAAAAAAATGGAGTCAAACCTGCGATCTCCCTCTGAACAAAAATCGATAATCAAACGAACATGAGTGCCCATGTCCCTCTTCTTGGAGAATCAGCAATCTAGATAAACATGGCTGGGATCTCCGGATGAAAACGGGCCACAAAAGTTTGTTACCAATGCTCGAACCGCGCTTCTTTCCCACATGCTTCTTTCACAATAGAGAAATCTGTTGTTTACACCACATTTTTATATGCCTATGCTACACACACACCACACATTTAAAAATAACTTCTGGGGTCTGCATATAAATACAATGTCGAACCGTGATTGACGCACCGATCTTCCAAACTGCCTGACCTCAGATTTTTACCAATGTTCACGGCCTCAGCCTCCGATTCCAACAGCGGTCGCTTTCTCTCTAACCAGATCGAACTCACAAAAACAGATAGACCACTTCACACCACGCGGATTCAGCACTACTCCAGGAATCTTCGGGCTGGCTTACTCCTCAGGTCGACTACGCCTTAACACAAGCAGTTTTTCAAATAAGTTTTATGATTAATTTTATTAAAAATGAAAATATTTTAATTTTAT
>APFE031501883.1:18843-32266 GCA_000404065.3 Pinus taeda | reverse complement strand
ACAATACATATTTATACATGCCGAAGGATCCAATACCATGGACCGAAAACCATCGCGTCCAAAACCATGGACTGAAAAACCATAGGTCGGTTCGCCCAACCTAATATAGGGTCCAAAAAAAAATTTCTCGGGGCGCTGCCCCGAACCCCGTAGAGGGGGGCTACCCACCCCCCGCTGTGTAATCGGCGCAATGAAGGGGGGGCTCCGCCCCCCCTCTAACCCCCCGGTTCACTACGTAGGTTAATCATGGAAAGAATATAACACAACCCAACATGGACAAAAGAAGATCTACTATAGGTTATGTCTTTACTCTTACAGGTGGAGCAATTAGTTGGATGTCAAAGTTTCAAGAAACAGTTGCGTTTTCCACTACCGAAGCTAAATATATAGCTACTTCAGATGCTAGTAAAGAAGCAATATGGTTAAAGGGTCTACTTGATGAGATTGGAATGACGCATGAGAAAGTGAATGTACTTTGTGATAGTCAGAGTGCTATTCACTTGGCTACAAATCCTGCTTATCATAGCAGAACCAAGCACATTGATGCAAGGTATCATTTTCTGAGACACGTGATCAATGGCAAAAAAGTAGCTCTTTAAAAGGTGCATACACAGGAGAATTGTGTAGACATATTCACAAAGGCAGTTACAGTAGAGAAGCTACGATGGTGTTTAGCTTCTCTTGGCTTGCAAAAGAGATGATGAATGGACACGGGCAAGGGATTAGGATAATTGTTGTCAAGGTGAGTTTGTTGGTAATTGACAACTAATTAATGTAAATTTGGGTAAATTGTATTAGTTATTGACAAGTTAGTTTCATACCGAATCAGTAGTTATGTAACTGAGGAGGATCATATGTAAAACTGATGAATTCCCAAACTATTGTAAGGAGAATCATTTATTGATTGAAAAGAGATTCCAATCCCTTGCCCTATGGATGTTTCCTTGACATCCTATTAGGGTTTTTACGATGTAAATCTTGAGTTTTACTTGAATGGTTATGTTCAGTTGCATTCTCTTGGTTAATTTAACCTTCTTTCTTGATTAGTAATCTATTTTATAACTATACCGAAGCACATGCTTCACTTGCCCATAGAAGGTTTCAAGGTCGAAAAAGTGAAGGGCCATGGCAACAGTGACGAGATCCACACTCCCCTCTGCTCCCACGGTGCTATCCAACTCCTCCAACGGCATCGTGTGGGGTGTAACCGCGTACATTATGTTGAGGTGCCTAGGAGCATAACTGATCTGTTGCTCACTCACATCCGTCGCTATCACTCTCTCGAATATCTTAGACAACTGTCAACATCAAAATCAAAAACATAAAAATGAAATGTAATAGCTCGCAATTGAAGAAACATAGATGATGTTGAATGGTAATGAAAAGTAGATTACAACAAGTGCAGCTTGACCGCTTCCGGTGCCAATGTCCCAAACCAAATAGTGGTGGGGTGTGTGTCTGTCAATTAAGGAGAAGAGCTCGGGTGGGTATTATGGTCTGCCATTGGCACAATCCCTTGCCTGCCTGTCAAACAATCTAGCCATTCTTGACTAATTTCCTGGCCTGCCCTAAGACATAGATATAAATAAATGGAAGATTCTCTTCACAGGTAGCCTTCATTCATCACTGGCAAGAAGAACTATGTTTTTCAACCTTCAATGGCCAGAAACTATTCAACTTTATGGCATGGATGTCCTCTTCTCTAATTTTATTTTTCAGCCAGCTAATAAGACAAATGAAAAGGAGCTGCAAAGCCTTTAATCCCTATTTTAAAATAAAATCACAGCTGCAAAGCATAGCTACTCCCCATTTTAAAATCGTTTTAAACTTATATAAAATTTATATAATTCGTTTTACTTTAAAATTGTGTTTGTAATAGATAAAATCAGGTAAAGTTATTTTTAGGGGTTTTTTAGGTTTTACATTAAAATTATGTTTGCAATTTATAAAAGCAGCATTTGCGATTTATAAAAGTAGCGTTTTACCTTAAGATTACGTTTGCGAATTATAAAAGCCTGCCAAGGAGGCTCAAAAGAATCGTGGCTTCCTCCTTTGGACCCTGTGGTGATAATAAGTCTCTTATATTTCTCTTTAGGAATTGGAGTCCAAACATAATTAGTAAACAAGACTTTTAAATCAAGTAGATAATCATGTTCCGCACAACCAACACGAAGGCACCATAAAAAGATCACCTACAAGAACCAATATCAAGTCGATATTTTTTTCAAAAGAAAAAAACCAAAACTCGATTTTATTAAGGGAACTAAAAACCAGTGACATTTTGTGTCTGTCATTAATACAATATTGTCCCTGATCGACCAACAAGAGCCATCATGCCTCTAAATACTATGATCTCGGTATGTGCTCATATACATATATAAACATCATCTACCTAAAACAAAATAGAGACATCAGAAAGTTCAAAGAGATATACAAACAAAATAAAATTTTCATATGAGGTGAGAAGTAAAGTCTAGTATTCCAGCTACGGCCAACACTATGGAAGGGAAGTGTGCCCCTACTCCCGAATAACACCATCTGAAACAAAGGTAAAAAAAATATGTCCTTCAACATCATGCAATCTCATTTTGGACAGAGAATCAGTCGTCCCATTTGATTCCCTGTAGATATGTTGAATGTCAAAACTCAAAAAAAATTGTATGAGAGCACCAATACAGTCCCGCCATCCTCTGAGATCTCGAGGATCAAATGTTGTGTTGCCCAGTATGTCATCAATCATAGTCTTAGAATCACTGTAGACATGGATGCTCTAGATTTTTTTTTTCCTTCTGAAACTAGAGAAGGCCCCATAGTGCTACCCTTTCTGCCTTCGAATTTGTGCCTAAGACCCTAAACCAATGCAATTTATAGTAAGCGTTACCATTGATGCAGAGCAATTCTCCATAACCGCATCTCCCCAGTTGTGTTGCACCATCAAAAAACCTCGCCGACAAGATAATATGAGGGTGAAAATATCTCCCCGACAGGTCCTTGGAAATCATCCTCTGTGGTTCCATATACTCCAGCCAAGCAAGAACTTTTGAGAAAGTCCTATAAACATTAACTTGAAGCCCCCGAAAAATGAGGTGATTTTGGGCCTTTCAAATTTCCCAGATTACAAACAGTGGGATGTATCTGTGTATACCATGCTTGTCCAGGCCCCACCATAAACATTGCTCCATTGAAGTGAATTGTCTAAACGTGATGTTGAAAAAGCAAAGAATCATAAACAAAATTCGAAGGGTGACTCCGCAGAAAAGAAAAAGATGCAAAATAGTTTCAATATTACCACCACATAAAGGACACTATCTGCGACCTTGGAAACCACATTTACAAAGATTGTCCCATGTTAAAATTTTGTTTTTCCACACCAACCAAATGAAAAGAGTGATCTTCAGAGGGGCATACAATCTCCAAAAACTCTTAAACCACGGTGCCAATATATATTCTTGTGTAAGATGTATGATATGTTTATAATTCTCTGCAACCACCACAAAAAGTTTCTTGAGAGTCCTATCCCATGAAAGGGAAATCACCTCTCATGTTCCAACAAAGACCAAATCTTTTAATTGCAATGACATAATTGTTCCAATCCAAAGCCATTTGCCCAGTCAGACCAATATGTGCTACCTCTTTCCACATTGAAAAGGCACCATTCCAACTGCTAATTACCTAATCCAATAGAAAAATACCTCTTTGATGAAGAGCCATGACCGTGCCTTCAGATAGTACTGTGGAATTTGGAACACCAACAATCCTCCCGACCAATAATCAGCGTATTTCCCCTTCCGAAAGGCCATTTCAGTCGCTGGAAGAACCATGTCTTAATCTTTTGAAAACTCGACCAGATGTACAATCCCCTCCTTATCCCAATCCCATCCATCTTGATCCAGTCAATGATAGGCATTCACAAAAGATATTTTGTTGAAATGGTCTTCTTCCAATTGCCATCACCAAACAACGCCCACCAAAGAGATTTCATTAACAGTGACCAACCGAAAAATTGGGTGTTCAAAATCCCCCAGCCACCAAGTTCTTTAGGATTGGAAATAAAGCTTCACACAGTTAAATGATATTTGCATTCCCTATCATCCCCGGACCATAACAAATGTGCCAATAGAGAACAAATTTTGGATATAGTATGAATAGGCATAGCAAATAGATGCATCCAGTAAGTAGCCATTTGTTGAAGTACAGATTGTATCAAGGTGAATCTCCCACCCAATGAGAACCAACGATGTGTCCATCTCTTGAGCTTCTTATCAAATTTAGAGAGAAACCATGACCAGTCCTCCAAAAGGTAGTGTGACAACTTCAATCTAAAACCTAAATGGGTAAATCCATCATGTAGACGCTTGGTTCCCACCCCAAAAATATCAGCAATATATTGTATATCATCCTGATTTCCAGATGAGAAAATGAGAATAGACTTATGACCATTTGCAATAAGTCTCGAAGCCTCTCCAAAATTGAGAAAATTATAGTGTATTGCCTCCCACTGTGCCCGAAATATCATCCCAAATGTAAGGATATCATCAACAAAGAAAAGGTGAGTTATACTAACCTCTGGAGCCAAATGCAAACCCTTGAACGTCCTCGAAGCCTTTGCCAATATTATCTTCATGTTGATGCCTTCCATAACAAGAATTAAGAGGAGTGGTGATAAGGAGCAGTGCTACCTCAACCCTCTACCTGCTCGAAAAAAAATTCAGTGGGGTATCCATTAATAAGAACAACAAGTCAAACTTTTGTCACATATGCCATAATCCATTCAACATTATGTATCTCAAGCCCAATTTTCAGAAGTATATTTAGGAGAAAAACCTAGTCCATGCAATCATATGCTCTTTGCAAGTCGATCTTCGTTACCACCACTTCCATATTTTTAGTTTGGATGGAATGGATGCACTCCTACGCAATAGAAATTACATCGTGTATAGACCTATTGTGAAGAAATCCAAATTGTTCCCTGAATATATGAGCAGAGAGGGTTCCTTTGATCTGTTCTGCTATGACCATCGAAATAAGCTTTTATATAATATAGCATAGAGAGATCAACCTGAAATCTGAGAATGTGGCAGGTATAGTGACTTTCGGTATAAGGGCTATGAAAGTAGACTGTATAGCTCCCGAAATGAACCTTATTTTCAAGGATTCCTCGACCATATCCAAAATTTCCTATCCCATAAGCTCAAAAAAGTGCAAAAGTATTTCAACCGTCCAGCCATCAGGGCTAGGGCACTTGTCCATGGCAAAGGATTTTGATACCGAGAGCGTTTCTTCTTTGGAAAATGGTCTATAGAGTGCAACATTTTCTTCGTGATCAAACATCTTTAGATATTCCTCAGCACCTAGAGTTGATTTTCAATGAGGACCTCACCTCTGGCGGTAAAAAGATTATGGAAATATTGTACTGCTTCTTTCTGAATCTCGGTATCAGAATAAAGATAATTACCATCCACCCCCTTTATGCTCCAAATTGCATTGATATTCTTCCTGTGGCAAGCGTAATAATGGAAGAATTTTGTGTTGTGATCCCCCTCACAGATCCAAATGGCCCTACTTTTTAGTCTCCAAGTATTTTTCCTGTATGAACAATATGAGTCTTTTCTTTCTTCTAAAATCTTCAAACTTTCTAAACAGACAGATTCTCACCAATCTCTCGAATTTCATTGACCAATTCCTTTAGTTCCTTATACAACATAGTCTTCTTCTTTCGCTCCCAAATGTGAACCTAGCTCTTAAGGGCATTTAATTTCACAGTAATAAAATCCATGGTTGATCGTCCTAGCTATGCATCAAAGGATTTGCAGACACTAGAAACTAGTTTGTTAAAATCTTCGCCTTCCAGGCAAAGTCTATTGAATTTGAAGGGGACACCCTTCATGACTGACTCCGCTTGCTATTGCAGGACAATAGGACAATGATCAAGGATATATATCTTCTTGACCCTTGATCTTAAATTACCAAAAACTTCAAACGAATTTTGATGTACCATGAATCAGTCAAGTCATTTCCCAATATAATCGTAGCCACTTCTACGTTCTACCATCGTGTCAAGTGAGCTTGATGGGAACAAGGCTAATGTCCACCAAATGGTTGTCATCAAAGAGTGTGTTGAGTCAATCCGAGAGAGGGTCACCATGAAACTTCAGCCCCCAACACTCACCCCTAGATAAAGCTACATTGTAATCACCTGCAATGATCAATTATCCGATCTTTAGAAGATTTGAGGACACCACTCTATCAAAAAAATTATCTCTGCCATCGTATGGAGCAAAAATGCTCCAAATGTGGATCTTCTCTACCAAACCCTGAATATGTATAGAAAGCAAAATTCCAGCAAAAAACTTGTGTGCCTTTAAATTTTCCCAATATGGATCCCAGAGTGCCACCGAGCCACCTGACAAACCACGGGATTCAACTACAACCATGCACCAATTAGGACATACCAATCAAAAATATGGTAAGGATCTCATAGAATCAAGCTTAGTTTCCTATATGAGAACAATGAAAGGTCGAATAGAAAGGACAAGGTGATGCAAGGACATCATTTTAGTGGTGTCCCCCAGGCCACGCATATGAAAAAACAAGATGTTCATCATGGCCCAGTCTCAGAGGGATTGTACTCTCTAAGGGCCCCAAATGAAAAGGAATCAAGGATAGCAACATCATACAATTCAACAAAGTCATGAAAAATATGGTTCCCTGATGATTTCCCCCAGAAGTGTCTACTGCCCTTGCCTCCCCAACGACAGGTGGCAATGATTTTGGCTGACTAGGGGCTGATGACAGGTGAGGTGGCGCGAGTTTTTCCCTTGTGAACAGTAAGGGCATAGAGGTCCATTGTCGAGTTGAGCATCAAGAATTCCAAGTCACTTTCAACTGATTTTCGTGGGGATGAGGGAGGTTGTGGTTTTGATGGGGGTGGAAGGGAGGGTAAAGGAGAGTCAGAAAATGTGGGTTCATATGTAGATGGATGCACTAAAATGGGAGTCACAGAGGGTCCGTAGAGGGGTTTGTAGATGATGTATTTAGATGTGAAGGGGAGTGGGGAATCGTGTCAACATCGGGTACTGCGAGATGCCCAATAGAAGGCATATTAAGGCTCATTGAAATAGGAATTTGAGTCCCCTCTGGACAGGAATCCAACATAATATGGTGTGAAGGAATAAAAGAATCAAAAGGGACTAAAATAGATTGATTCCAAAACATAAAAGGCTCATAAGAGGATGTGGATATGCCTTTATCAGTCTCCGAAAGAGGCCAAGAAATATTTTTCTATGCTCATTTGTTGCATGTAATCTATCACGACGCGTAATACCTCTGCCATGAAAATGCCTGGGGCATCTATCCAATAAATGGCTTGTCTGGTGGCACAATAAACAACAAAATGGAATGTCCCAATAATCAATCATTTGTCTCATGCGAAGAGTGTCCCATTCCAAGTCAATTCTCTCTAAAAGACCCCTAATATAATTCACTCCAATCAAAATCCAAGCCACCCTCTTGTCACGTGCACCCAAGACTCGGGAATCCATGTAAACAAAACATCCCACTGCATTCCCAAGCTCCACCAGGGCTTGCCTCGTCCAAAAATCAAGCAACAATTCAAGGATTTTAACCCAAATAAAGTTATTCTTTGGGGTGTCTAGAAGCAAGTTAAACCCAACATACCATCTGTTAAGTTGAAGAAACCTTTGTCCCCGAACCCATGGAGTCATTAAAATGTGCTTTTGATCTGGATTTTGGGGGATCTTGGGGGGAGGCCCCCAAGATCTAAAAGGTTGAAATGGATTTTGGGAGAGAGGCCCCTAGGATCTCAAAAATTGAAATTCCAAAAAAAAAAGAGGAGAATGTCCAATGACCAAAACCACAAAGAAATTTTTTATTAAAATGGAGAATAACTGTAAAAGCTACATTGTGGCGGACAAACTGTCCTTTTACAAAATGTGACTTGCTACTTATAGTATATTTTAGTTACAATACCACGGGTCAATTCCATGGGTGAATGAATACCATGGGTGGATGTCACTTACAATACCATGGGCAGATGCTACTAACAATACCATGGGTAAATTCCATGGGTGGATGAATACCATGGGTTGATGCCATTTTCCATTCAGATCATTCCTCCCTCCTTAAGAAGCAATGGTCCCCATTGCATAAAGTTCCCTCCTACGAAGCCTTTGTTGAATATGAAGAGCCACTGAAGAGAAGGTTTTATGTGGTTAACCCATAACCATGATAAACGAAGATCCGAGGATAGAGATACCTTATAATGCTTGTGACCAACTGTGATACTGATAGTGTGCAGCCTAGCAAATGGACTTCAATGAAGTGTGGATTTGTGGATGACCCATAACCATGACAAAAGGAGATCCGAGGATAGAGATACCTTGTAATGCTTGTGACCAACTGTGATGCTAACAATGTGCGGCCTAGAAAATGGACTTTGATGACAAGGATTTTGTATGGTTGACCCATAATCATGATGTTGATTGTTGATGAAGTAGCAGGTGCCTACATAGCCTGAGGGGGGAGGTAACATCTCCAAAAAACCCAAGCCGAATGTTGCTATGATGAATCTAATGAATGTGCAACGGGTTCCTACTAAAGCGAGGTGGGAGCGCACGTCTCCAAAGGGAACCTGCTCCGAATTCCAGAATTAAAATGAGCATAACTCGGTCTATATACCTCAAAATATTTATTATAACCTGTTTTTGGAAATAGTAGGATCATTTTTCATTTTCCCATGTGTTGGAAATCCTTATTTGGATACTTTGAAATCTCAGATTCGCGTTGCAATTGTTCCGTCGTCACAAAAGTCCTGAAAAAATAGTTGATTTTAAATCAGCGATATCTTCCACATCCGAACTCTGATTCGACCCATTTTTTTTTTAAATGGGGTGATTTTTTTGAGAAGAGCTCATATTTGCAATCTTTTTTTTTTTAATTCTGCACAAAAACTGCAAAAAAATATAGGAGATTCACCGCCCACCAGTTGTCGTCAGAAAAAATAAAAAATAAATAAATAAATAATAATAAAAATAAAATAAATTAAATAAATAAATAAATAAAATAAAATAATAAATAAATAAATAAAATAAATAAAATAAATAAATAAAAATAATATAAATAAATAAATAATAAAATAAAATAAAATAAAAAATAAAATAAAATAAATAATAAATAAATAAAATAAAATAAAATAAAAATAAAAATAAAAATTAAAATATAAAAAAAAAAAATAAAAATCTACAACATAGCTGATTTTAAATCAACGATATCTCCCTCATCCAGACTTCGATTCGGCCGATTTGTTTTTTGAATTTTGGAATTTTTTTGCAAGAAATCTAGATATGGTATCTTTTTTTGTAAATTTTTCACCAAATGTTTTAGATCTGATCTGCAAACTACCGCCGAAAAAAAAAAAATCTTGCAAAAAAAATGAAAAAAAAAACAAATTCTTCCTACTTGTCCAAATAAAGTGCTATGTGGAGGTCGCAACACCTGCTTGAAGTTTGTTGAATATCGCTGCAAAAATTTGAAACTTAAATATGCATTAAACATTCATTCCCATGGAATCATAACTTGCTCTGATACCACTGATCCAGATCTTGTAGGGAGGCCCCCAAGATCTAAAAGATTGAAATGGATTTTGGGAGAGAGGCCCCTAAGATCTGAAAAATTGAAATGCCATAAGAAAAATAGGAGAATGTCCAACGAAAAAAAACCATAAAGAATTTTTTTATTAAAACGGAGAATAATTGTAAAAGCCACATTGTGGCGGACAAACTGAATGTGACTTGTTACTTATAATATTTTTCAGTTACAATACCATGGGTCAATTCCATGGGTGAATGAATACCATGTGTGGATGTCACAATACCATGGACTAATACCATAGGTGAATGAATACCATGGGTGGATGTCACTTACAATACCATGGGTGGATGCCACTTACAATACCATGGGTAAATTCCATGGGTGGATGAATACCATGGGTTGATGTCATTTTCCATTCGGATTAGCTTTGAATCATCATTATGCAAGAAATTGAATATATACCACTGATTTAGTAATTTACTTATCTTTAGCATGTATCCTAGAATAGGTGCCCACTAAGCAGATACCCACCCCACCATGTCCATGTCCCGAGTTCTTGCAAAGAACCACCTCCCTACCAGCTCCCGGTTTTGTAAACTTACCACTCTATCCCATATGACATCATGTCCAAAACTCAACAATTTTGGTTCCACTGCACATTTTATGTTCTTGTTCCGTCTTCCTTGATGGACCGGAGGTCCAGGAAACTATTGTCAAAGGTGAGGGTCCTCCACAGGTAAGGGATTTGCAAGTGTACATTGATCCGACAACAAGGTGTTCCCCCCATGCAATAAGGGTGGTTCAACACCCTGAGAATGGGCCCAATGCGGGTAATTTTGCTTACCATCCAACGTGGCATGCACAAAATCCTCTTGAATGGATATGTCAACGTCCAGTGAGTCAATAATCCTCTCCATCATCATTCGCCAAGGATGACAATGTGGACACCCCAGGAAATAAGTACCCAACCATCCCAGCTGCCAGAGGGAAACCAACACCACCCTCACACTATTTAGGGATCCGTAAGTGATTCCACCTTCCAAGGACACCCATAAATGTGAAATGATATGATATCCACCAAATCTAGGCAAGCCCTTATATGGAAAATAAAAAACCTCATGCCAAGATTGTTCACCAGCTAAGGATCATAGATTAAAGATCCGCAGCAAGTACGGCACACCCAAAATAAATGAGAAAGACACACCGAATGCATAGCTATAGATAGAAATCGTTGCCTCCCCGACAAATATACCCAGGATGGATATAGACAGACCAGAAGGTCATAGTTGTAAAACTCTCGAGGATGACGCGGACATTAAAAAACCTAGATCCGCAATGTGCAAGATCCCACCAAACCTCAACTGTAATGTCAGATGTCGAGGATACCTTGACGAGCATGGAAAATAATAACACCTACATATATATCCACTTCCAAATTTATGCACTTGAGATATTCATCATCACCACCCGCAACACAATGCTTTAATGAGAAACAATCTGGTCGATATGTCACCAAAGAAAGGCAATCGAGAAAATTCACCACCCAAGCGCCATTGTACTAGAGCTGCAGCTCAACAACATCCCACCAAAACTTCCAAGTAAACTAAGAATCATGAAGAGCAAAGGTATCCTCAAACAATACTAACTGCAGCAACAAGACCAGCAACCCAAGATTCTCCACCACCTATGGCAACATCTAAAACTTATATCTTTGAAGGGTCGCGAGATATTAAAATAATTTATCCACTTCCTCTACAGAAAATGGAGGTCTTTCTGATCTTGTTGCACCTAAGTCTCAATGTCATCCCCCACCAAATCCCTTATCAAAAATTCCATCCAGACGTGCATTGGTCCTCCAACAAGGAGATCGAAAATGTTCTACCCAAATGAGTACCAAGATATATATTGCACAAAGAAACAATAATATAATGTGTATCACTTCAAGAAGTGGAGAAGGAATCATCCCTAATAATGAAAGACCTTGTCTCCACCCAAGAAAGACAAAGTATCTAGGCCCAACAAAAGCAATATCCACCCCACCACCATCAAACAACACCACAGGGATGGGAGAAATCCACCCAAAAACCCTACACTTTCAAAAACCTAACCAACAGTCCGGGTGCATAGTGGGAAACAAAAGAAAAAAATTTCCCAGGTGATTCCCCAAATATCCATATGTCCCAACTCACAAACCAAAATCCATATGTCCCAATTCACATACCACAGTTCAAAGAATAATTGTATTTAGGAAAAAAAAATTCCATGCTTACTCGGACCATCAAGAAAACAAGCATCTGCCATGATGTCGCACAACCTGGTTTGCAGAAGCTCGTAAACATTCTATGTACTGTTAAATAACCATGAACACATACATTTAAGAATCGAATAACATATACAACCAATGTCCAAAAACACCTTATCTAGAATCAAAACAATTGCTTAACACCAAGTTGATATTTATGCCCAATAGGTTTCTTCTTGAAACTAATGAAATTCAATTATAGCTATAGTAATTACATAAATAAAATGAAATCAAAACCCAGAAAGGTTAAGAGCCTTCAATTAAGGAGTAGTGATGCCTTCATATTATGCTTTGCATACCACTTAGGCCACAGATGACACATGCTACCAATGGAGTTCGATTCACTTCCAATGAACCAATTGAATTCCACATGTCCACTTGCAATCATTGATTCCAACTAGGAAAACTCACATGCCAATTCAGGTATGTGGTTAGTTCACCATTACAACACTTGTATTTATCTGAAATTCAAGTTCACGTGACCTCAACGTTCATGTTTAGTATTCAAAGAAAATGATACTATATAATGCATTAAGTAAAATGTGATCCACTTTCCATTACTTTTTTACCTTTATGGTTAGTGTATTATGGATCATTCATTCATTTCAATGGCTACTTTAAAATCCATGGATAATATGTATGTTCTTGTATAAGTGTTATTGGCTTAGTTATAGTAGAATTTAATATTCATTTGAATGTGGAACCTTTGCATTTCAGAATTTAGATTTTATTAGGTATTGTATTTGAAGTTAGAGAATTGATTTAAATTGGTAGTTGTTGCATTTTGCAACATGATTATGGGTGTAGAAAGTGGATTTACCATAGATATTGAGGTTGGCATCAATGGTGAATTGGAGAGGAAGGTTTGGATTTGAAATGAATAGATGACCAAAATATATCTAGAAGATAACATTTGGGTAGAAGAATTAAATGGTGGGTCATATGCGAGGTGTCAGACTATTAGTTAGCCATTGTGGTCTATGATGAGAGACAACCATATGGTGGTGTGCTCCACCCCAATCTCCTTTGTGACTTCTTCCATAATTTCAAGGGAAAAATCATATTTCCTATCAATGCTTCCACTATATTCGTTAAATCCATCATTGATACCATCACTAAGAAATTGGTGGTTAAGTAACTATGAGTTATATGTATATTCACAACTATTAAAACTCATTAACATTGTATTTGATACTGTTTTTCCAAACTAATCCACCATTTCAAACATATCTACCATTACCAAGGTGTAGGGTTCAAAACAATTGGCCCTAAATTCATGTGGAATCAAAACATGTTAATACTCTAGTGGACATATGGTGTGTACTATAGTGTTCATACTCTTTCAACCCTAAAACCATGCATTATGCACCAAATATTATAAAAGAACATAACATAATGGAATTTTTTTTTTTTTCATACATACATACATACATACATACATACATACATACATACATACATACATACATACATACATACATACATACATACATACATACATACATACATATA
>APFE031501883.1:0-18696 GCA_000404065.3 Pinus taeda | reverse complement strand
ATATATGATGTTTTAATTCTATTATGGTATATACTTGAAGATATACAACTTCATTGTGAATTAGATGGTAAAAATTATAAATATGACATGTTTGTATCAGTTCATATAAATTATTTAAAATATTCCTTTCACATTCTTTATTTTTAAATACTTCTATTCAAATGTTCAACAAAATGATGAACCACACTTGTTGATTCGAAACGCATTGGCTAAAAATTTCTGAAATGTGATTTCTATGGAAGGACTTTGCTTAAAATATATTCTTGTTATTTGATATATTTATGTCACTTTAAAAATTAAAATTATGTACTTAAATATTCCAAAATATTTTATGATGTCCCCAGTAATTGTAAATATTTAAATTATTGCAGCTAAATAAACTAAATACTATTATAAGTTTATATAATTGTTTATTGTGATTAAGTTATGCAGAAAGTGAAAATGTTATGTAGTTAGGTTGGTAGTTACCATTCCTAACTAATTTCCTTGGAGATTTATTCTCAAGGAAAAATATCAAGAGGGTAAGTGTACCTGAGATTAGGAGAGAAGGAAAAGAGTGAAGTTTGAAATGAGAAAAGTGTACTGAGATGTCAAGCAGTGTGAAGCTCCCTCCTAGGTTCCTCTAACTAAAAACTAAATTCTCTAATTTTAAACACAATAATATGGGAAATAACTTATTTCTATCTAAATATTTATTTAATGATAATATACCATTAAAATTTATTTACCACAAATTAAATAAGTAAGAATTTCATTGCAACCATTTACCTAATTAATCAGTAAATGGAGGAATACCTGTTCTAATAACTTAGTTGAGATGCTCCTGAGATCTTGACTGTGTTGGGATGCTCTTCTTGACTACCTGATTGGATTTGCCTCCCAACCAACTAGGAAATATTTCCTAGCCCAAGGAACCTCCATAGGTTTCCTAGCCCTCCGAGCCCAAGTCCAACCAGATGTAGTGTATCCAAGTTTAACAAACACTCTCTAGATCCAAGTTTGTATTCCCTCATTTATCTCTCCATTCTCTTCCTTCTCTTTCTCCAAATTCCTCCCCCAAAACATAATCCTCCAAAACAAAATCAATACCAAAGATCTCCCCCTCTCCTCTCATCATCCTTCCCCTTTTACATCTCTTCCCCCCATCCACCTCAACCACCTATCATTAGTTCCATGATTACCCCTTCATCCTTTCATTTAGTATCCTTGACTTTTCTTACCATATCTTGTTCAAGTAGATTTGAGAAGACATTTTGGGGACAATATATGAATATTTAATTTGGAAATTAATTGGAAAAGACCATATCTTCTCCCAAGTAGATTTTGAGAAGACACCTTGGGACATAGATATTTAATTTGGAATGAATGGAAGGAGACCATATCCTATCCAAATTTAAATTTGAGAAGACAAGTTGGGAATTGAATGGTAACAATAATAAAATTTATATAAGTAAATAAAATTACAGTTTCACAAATGTAGGTATATACCAATATTTCTTGATAATTATAAGTCAATATTTTTAGGTAATTTAAACACTAATAAAATTTGCATGATAAGATTAAGTAGGGAATTACATACACCCCTCCTTCAAAAAACTTCCTCCCGAAGTTAGAGTGAAAAAGATACAAGGAGTTCAAAACCAATTTGACAATAAGGCATAACAAAATAGAGAGAGAGTTATAGTAGTAAAATTTAATAAGTCAGGCAATGATACCACTTCCCATCAAGAGTCCCCAACTAATCTATATCCTCATATCCTTCCTAACCTACTTCCATTCCCACCCTATCCATCCTCTGTTGTTATATACTATGGCATCAGCTATACCAATCTAACCATTGATAAAACCAATATGGCATAAGCATCGACTATATCGAGCTAACTTCCCTAGGAGGCAACTAGAAATCGTCATCACACGTCTATGGGAGTGTGTCCATCACTACCCTCCCATGATTCCAGGTTTGGAGGTTACACAGTAGGAAATACCTCCACCCCTCCTCACAACTAGGGTCAACACCCTAATATGGACCACAATACAGTGCTGGTTGGATACTTGTCATCGAATAATCCAATCAGGTAGTCTTGTCACCTGTCATTTACATTTTACCCATGTCATAAGAGTGCATATCAAGTAGATACCAAATGTAATAGAACAATGTACATCATACCATTCCTCATTGGATATCTCGACCTTCCCCAATGGAAGAGTAGATCTTGGTTATCATATATTTTTTTCCAATCTGTAGGTTAGTTCTCATCCATGCATATATATAACAACAAAATAGATATAGATATCTGATCTTAAACATCATATTATTAAATCTAGTATCCACGTGTCAATTTTGTAGTTCATATTAGAAATAAATCTTACATTAGATAAATCATAATTTCACTAAGTCATTCATTAGATAAATCATATCCACTTAAGCCATACATGAAACAACAATAAATCTGATAAGTCATGCACTAGATAAATCATAGCCAAGTAAGTCATACATTAGGTCATACATCGAACATTTCAATCATCAATACCTAATCCATCTAATTATTTATATAAGTAGTTTAACTTGTCCAACTAAATGCATCAATATGACATAGCGTTCATAAATAAATAATATGGAAATGCAAATAGAGCCTTAGCATAGGTAGCTATCTAAGTCAAGATGGGTATTATAGATGGTCAAAAGTGAGGGGTAATTGCGACATATACTCGTCCCATTGTCTCTTAACTTGGTCCACCAAGTGATGCCTGAGCTATCGAACCCTATGGTATAATATGCATATTGGTTTGATCATTATGGTTCCCACATCTGAGACCTATAATTCCCTCTAGTCGAGCTTGAGGGATTCATCAGAAACATAATGTTATAGGAAAAATACATAAAAACATCATGAGTTTTATGCAAGTGGGGTGGTAGGACAAGACAATAGGGCACTGGACCAATTTTCTCTTTGATTCTAAAAGGTTCTATAAATCGAGGTGGTAACTTCATACCTTTCTCAAACTTAATAGTGTTAGGAATAAATTAAAAACTCGGTCCCCCTCTTTAATACTCCAATCGGTACTATGTGCATAAACACAACTCTTTTTCCTATCTTTTGCCTCCTTTAAACTTCATTTAATCTATCTTACCTATTCCTCCATTTTGAAACAGTCCTATCATGACTATTACTATGTCTTCCATCCTTTCGTCGACTCAATGGTGTCTTGCATGGCCTCCCATATAGAGCTTGATAAGGAGGCATCCTAATTGGATTGTGGTAATTTTTGTTATATGAAAGCTCTACCAATGGTAAGTACCTTTCCCACCGAGTCTAATTATCCATGACATACATTATAGGCATATATTCTATAACCTGATTTCCTCTTTCAGTCTTTCCATCTATTTATAGACGATATGCAGTGCTAAGGTTTAACTAAGTCCCCAACACTAACTACAAACATGTCCAAAATGTATATGTAAAGCGAGAATCCCTATCAAAATGATATTTTTGGGTAACCCATGTAGCTAGATAACTTCACCTATAAATACTCAAGCCAAAATGGGAGCAGTCCCTTAGAAAAGGTAGTTAGCCATCTAGAGATACCAAATACATAGCAAAATAGAATATGTTAAGGTTGTTTCTCCAAGAAGAGAGCAACTCATCCTTCAAGAGTAATTCATAAAAAAATATTTTTGCAATTAATGGTCATGACCACTTTTACAAGTGGAGTGACTTCAAAGAATATGCCAAGGTAATTAGAGTCTTGTAGACAAACAACGTAACTCCTCCAAATGGAAATAGTATAAAGATGTTAGGGAATTATCTCCCAGGATCAACAAAATTGGCCATAAATAGTAATCCCGTAGAAACTTGTGCCATAATTCTCCATAAATTTGTTATAACCTCCTCAAAGAAGTGGGGTGTCTTCAACCAATGTGCCAAAGTGGTTAAATGCACATGTACCAACACCTCTCCTCCAAGGAATATGATAAATAGTTCACCCTAAGAGATTATGTATCTTTCATTTCTCCTTTGCTACATTCCATTCAACCTCTCTTTTTTGTTTTCTATTTGCTAAGGTATTATGTGAATACTAAAACCCTATGTTATGATGTCTTTTATGTTTGACACTTCTTTCAGCCTCTCTAAGTAGTACGAAATTTAGGTCAAACTAAAGTTGTATTTAACGAATATTTTGCATAATCCGTGTTTCAAGTATTTTATTACATGATTCTGTTCTCTATCACTTTATGCTTACGATGTTTGTATTCCAAACAAAATATATGGTCATATCACTGCCCAGGCGCCTGACTTGTTTTTTTCTTTTTTAATCCTATTTTGGGCCTTGATATGTGTTGCTTTTAAATTTCAATATTAAACCATTCAAATTGTTGTGCCATTTCTTTATCCATGCATGATAGCGTGATGAATAGAGGTCTTGTGGAAATTGGATGCTAATGTTATTGGCAAGACATGTACAGTCGGTGACTCTGTAGGCTGGCCTGGTACCAACAACCTCACTCTTGCCATCAGGTTGAGAGCAAGGCCGATTTATTTATAAAAAAAGAAATAAGTAGCAGAAGGAATCTGAATTAGTAATAGGCCCAATATATAATTATAGCACTCATTCACAGTCATGTCCATTCTTTGCATATTTATAACCATGAATTAGAAACTCAGAATGCCACAATTAGTTGCTAATTTTCGATGGATGATAACATGTGTGAGTTGCCTCATTTGGCCAAAATATGCTTACTTGACAACCACATTGTCCAAATTGAAGCTGTAAACAAAATAAAGCAGTTACACATACCTACCAGGTGCTCTTCAGACTGTTACATCATACATGCAACCAAAAATAGACAGCCAAGTCCAAGCATAAAAGCATATGTGCATTTTTTAAACCATTTAAGTGCTCATCCAATTCATGCTAATACATTTTATGATCCAAAGGTTTCAAATACACATACTTATATCAATTTTCTAAGAAATGAAAATATTTGACATTTAAACTGATGCATATTTAATCTCTAATAAATGCTCATCAAAATTATAAACCATGATATCCAGAGCAATAAAGGCTAGTGCATATTTATCAAACCTATATTATGTTTACTTATTTATGTTAGTCTTTAAGGTGACGAGAATATGAGATATTTGAACTCATGCAATTTTAATCTCTTATAGCTTCTCAATAAGCCAACCTTTTTAATCTCTAATTAATACTCATCAAAACTATAAAACATGATATCCATAGCTTAAAGATCAATGCAGATTAATCAAAACTTATATTCTCTATGTACTTCTTTGGCAAAAGGCATGAACCACACAGGTTGAATAGATATCCTAAATAACATTGATCAAAACATACAATCATGGACGTTCAAAGCATCAAGTAAAATCCAAGAAGAAATCATCAAGCAAGTATGCTGGTGCATGTTCTAAAATCATTAAATTGATCCAAATTTTGATTATATGTCTGTATGCAGAATATCCTTGTACTTAAATTCCAATACTCTTTTCTTAAATTTATTTATATTATTATATTTTGATTTAAATCTTATTATTAATAATATTTTAAATTGTTAAATATTACATTTCAATATGAGGTGATAAATGTCTCTGGTTTCTTGAAAAATAAAAAATAAGACAAAAACAAAAAAAGACACTATTCGAAGACTATAAACATTGTTTAGAGATGAGATAGATACTTTTCCAAGACTATAAACTTTGTTTATTATCTTGTTTTGTGATGTCCCTACTTAGCAATTATGCGAAGTAATTCCTAGTTTTGCCAATTTTGAAATTTTTCCATCATAAACTTAGGAAGAGTGGGCTAGGAGGACCCCACTTAGAAATTTTTATTTGATGTGGCTCCAACATAGGAGAAAGGAAGGAAAATCATTTTTCTAGTTAAATATGAATCTACATTGGTGTGTTATAAGTTCCAACATACCATAATCTTTATACCAACGGGGATGTTTATAGAGGTAGTGACCCTCCTACTAATATAATGATTGATTGGTTGCAAGATGAAATAGTTTTAAAGATCACACCAACTTGTATAATGCACATTATTTTTGCCTGCCTCCTCTATTTTGATAATGCATTCTTTTTGTCTGCCTCTTGTATTTTGATAGGTGAATGCATGCACTTTTGGTTTTTATCGCCACTGGTTCAAAATCATTCAATGGGTGATATTAATCTGGCATGACAAAGTCTGAGATCTCATGGGAGAACATATTTTTCCAATAAAAAAAAAAAAAAAAAAAAAAAAAAAAAAAAAAAAAAAAAAAAAAAAAAAACCAAAACAAAACAAAACAAAACAAAAACAAAAACAAAAAAAAAATAGTGTTTGTTGACTGGAAGCTGTCTACGGGTTTCTCTTGAATTCCCGTTGATGCCTTATAAACTAAGGTGAGAACTTGCGTTACTAAGAAACATGGAGATACATTTGAGCTCTTCGCTAGTTAAATTTTTTCCATAAAACAAAACCTTTGGGGTTTCTTTCAACTTGAATCTTAAGTTCCAAATATGGCATTTCAATCAGGCAACAACAAATGTAGTCTAGCAGATGCATATTGAAATACAACTATGACTCTTTTGACTTGTTGAAACCTTATTAACTGGCTTCCAGATGATTGGAATTGAAATATTCAGTGGTGCATTCGAGAATTGGTCAGAGTATACAACAGAGTCCAGAACAATTAAGTCAAGTTCATTTCCATTTGTTTGTTAGGACAATCATTTCTGTCAGGATTTCTGTTTCAGAAGCCAGTTTCAACTCCCCAACATATTGTTAATAGGTTGATAACTTGATATATATATATATATAGCATCTAGTGTAGAGCCAGTCTTTGCATTTTCTCTTTTCCTATTTCAAACCAAAACATCTGATATCTATATTTCAAATGAAAAAAATATAAGCCCATGTAATTCAGTTGCATCATTTGTTGCATAAAATAACACATCCAAACTTTCCATGTTTCTAGATTAAAGTTCTTTAAGACATTTTATGAAAAAATAAAAGAGACTGAGCCGGGACACTAAGTTGAAGATGACTAAGTTGAATTCAAATTGTTGAATGGATATATACACACAGTTTACCCAATATCCAAATCTTTATTTTGAAAATGCTTCTTCGCAAGAAAAGTGCTTAGGTTGCACTTGAGAAGGAATTGTTTCTTTGGATTTAAGTTTCCTTTTTAGAGTTATCAGCAATGGATACAATTTGTTTTCAATATATCAACAATAATGATTGTAGGCCTCAAGCAATTTTCATGTTTGTACTTAGGAAGGTATATTATTTTCTATTTATCAAACAACCTCTGATGGGAAGAAAGATAATGGACTTTTTCCTTGATCATACGTATATTCTTTTTCAGTTAAAATAATGAAATTTATTTGAGTGGGAGTTGGAAAGTTTAATAGTCCTGATCAAAGGCATTATGGTTGTAGCTAGATTCTTTGATTAGTATTAGCTAGATTCTTTGATTAGTATAAGAAAATCTTGTAATAATTAACAAAACTAGGAGCCTTTGGTAAGTAGACGAGTTTTCAACTTGCACCTATAGGTATTTCGATTGGTTTTCATTCCGATTAAATGTAACACCCCAGTCTTTAATCCCTCATTGATATTGTAATTAATTATATTAACGATGCCTATATGTGCATGTAAATGTAAAAGGGTTGAAAGACATGAAACAATTGTAATTGTATTTTAATAACTAATGAAGAGGTGACACATTCATACAAACCATAATAAGCCATGAGAGAGAGAGAAGCCAACAAGGGGGATATGGTCACAAACCTAAAAATGGAAATTTCCTTGCCAATAAATTAATTGGCTGAGATAAGTATTTAAAATATCTAAGATTGTCAATTTCCCCAGGAAAACAATCAAACGGGAAGGAGTTGGTAGTTGAGTTGCAACTCCCATAATTTACGAAAGTAGTAGCGCCTATACTCAACTATCTCATTCAAGGGATAGGCATAGTACCCATCCAGAGACTTCTGGGATCTGACTAGAAGCTTCTAATATGACCACAAATTGGCAGATGAGACAAAAATCTGAAGAGAGAAGAAACTTAGAAACCCCATGAGGCTTAGTCAGGTATGAAGAGATTATGTGTGTATCCACAATTGTAGAGTAGGCTCTTATGCCGGAAGAACAACTTGTGATTTCAGACAGAAAGGAGAAACTACATGAAAAGGGGTTTGAGGACCCAATCTGTTTAAAAAACAAATGTCAGAGTGGCTGTTGGGTGCTCATAGCACACTAAGGGATCATTCAATTTGGTTTTGGATTGTGAAAAATTGAATGCAAGTGTCCCAAAACCTGAGCTATTATGTAAAGCTATGTTTTGGGTGCTTGTAGGGTAGAGCATTAAAGCACTGAGAGAGGAGGTCGCATAGGGATTGATGAAGTAGTGAAGGGGATACTTTGTGCTATGCAAGGCATCTGAGAATCAGAAAACACATATGTTTAAGTATGTGCATATAGTTCATTGGGGTTTGAGGGGAACTTGTTGGTTGTATGTGTATGAAGGACAGTGGCCTTCATTCTTCCACCCCTAGTAGCTTGAGAGGAGAGGGGTGAAGGAGTCACGCCTATTGTAGCTTCAATGTTAGCAGGGGTAATGTGACTATTGGGCCCGAAGCCTATCACGTTTGTCAGATTGATCTTGTATTGCTTTGCGAGCTTCTTGGCATAAGGGGTCACGATGATTCTTCATGTTTGGAACGAAAAATGAAGAATTGCCCACTGTTTTGCATCTTGGAACAATACTTTAGGAAAATAAAAGGAAGAGATTGACAAACAAACTGAGGTAGATGAGGGTTCTTGTGGTTCTTTCCTTCCTCCAAATATTTATCTTCATCGACTTAACATTATATTTTTTTGAAAGGAGCAAATTATTATCCTCGTTCTCTTTCGATTTCTTTATTCCGTTAAATTCTTTTTTTCCTTACCTCAGTTTACAAATGTTCACATGCTCTGCTTTTCTCTAAAAATCAAATACGACATAAAAAGTCGAGCTGAGAAAAATGAGCACGGTGTTATAAGGTCTGGAACAGATGAGGTTAGCTTTGAATAGAAGCCTTGAATGGCCCATCTTTACCAAATTTTGTAGAGGAATGAATGTTGTAGGATTTTGTACTAAGGAAATGAAGATCTTTGGTTTTCTTTCATTGATTTCAGTCCCACCGTATCAATATTTTACACGATGGCATTCACAAGATTAGCTTATACCAGTGGGATTTTCCCTTCTAGCAGGCATATTTTTTTGATATTTTTCTCAACCTTGGCTGTCACAGATTTGAAATTCTCTCATTTATTCAATTTAAAACAGATTTATGCCTTTGGTGGATTTAACGCATACCAGAGACTCTTATTTCCTGTGCTTACCTATCATACTAACACACAGGTTTTTGTAAGCGATTGGCAGCATAGAAGCATTAGAGATGCTCCACTGTAGTTGGAAAACCCCAAACGAAGAAGCTGTCAGCTAGTGACCTAGGGCTAATTGCTTATCAGTTATTACTCAATTTTTCTTGCTGCCCATCCTGGAGTTAGTTCTATCCAGTGGTGCATTCTGAGTGATAATAGTTCCAAGACAGCATGGCATTGGTACAGATTCACCTCCTCTCACTTCAGAGTTAATCGAATGCCGACTCCAGGAAGGGTATCCCTAGGGTTTTATCAATGAACAAATACTGAAGAGCTGAAATCATAAGCAAAGAGATGTCGAAGCATAACTCCTAACAGCTAAAGAAACTCACAAATTATACAAACTTGTTTTTTGCTAAACAGAGATGCTAGTGCATACTTCGAGTACAAATCAAGTCAAAGACACCCTGTGAAACCAGAGGGTATGTAGGACAAGCCTGGATATTTCAAAGCCTAGAGTTGAAGTGGGTTCTCGAAAGTCAACCTTCAAGCTCCATGAAAGAAGACAGAGCATGAGAAAACTGGAGATTAAAATAGGTCTAACGTTTCTTCACCACAATCCTTCAAGTGGGTTGTCTCCCAGAGCATCAGGTGAGCTTCACTCCCCTAACCCCCAAGACATTCTTGCACTTGTTCCTAGCCCAGTTACCCCTCTTGGATCATATCCGTTTGGAAATGGGTATAGCCCATCTAGTGTCACTACTACTCCAACTTCCTGAAATGTTGCATATGACCCTCCTACAACATAGACCCTAGAATTCAAAATGAAGGTAGAATAAAGATCCCCGGCCTTAATCATGTCAAGAAGGGTTTCCCACCTGTTCTTTTCAATGTCAAATCTTTCATTTGTTTTGAGATTCTTTTAAATGAAATCATTGCCGCTAGCGACATAGACAAAGTTTCCCAGAGCAACGCAAGTGAAGAAACACCGATTGGTGTCCATATGAGGCAGCACGCTCCAATATCTGGTGAAATTGTTATAACAGAGAGAATCGTAGCCCTCATCGAAGAATCCAAGGCCCATCACAAAGAGATTGTTGCGGAGAGAAATTGTCTAGACTCCATATTCCCCCACTGAGAAAGGATTGAGGAGAGGCGGGGGTATCAGAGTTTTGTTGTGGATACTCTTTGGATCGAACAAGAGTCATCTGTAATCATCCTTCCAGATGCATCCTTACATTTCTCAAGTCTTGTCAAACACAGAAATGTAAACCCATTCTTCTTCCTTTTGGTCACAGGTTATTGAAGAGAAAAGGAGGGCATCTCTACAAGAATAGCACATGGAAGAAGCAACGACGCAGCCATAGTGAGGCAGCCTACACAATATCTTCGCTGAAATATGGTTTGGAAGATTTGTGAATACCAAAGGATTGGAAGTATGGGGGGAGGAAGAGCCACACAAAATTTTCATGGTTAAGTTGCTACGTTTCTTCGGTCCGCCGTCCTCCATTTCACCTCAAACAACAACAGCCATAAAAATTGTTGCTACAATGGATCTCAATGAATATTTGTTCATTGTTGTGTAACTCAGAGGTACTCAGATTTCAGGCAAGATGCTCGGCATCATCGCTGGAATACTAAGAGTCGGGGTGTGGATTATAGCTTTGAAAGAAATAATCGGAAATTTACTTTACCCTTGGATTAATCCGACAAGTCTCAACTCTTGAAGTGTAAAGCCTGGTATTCCATATGAAACACACACTGTGAAACAATTTTGGATATTTTGTTTTCTTTTGCAAAAGAATTTTTTGATATATTTGTTTTTTTATCATTTAAATTTATGGTCAATGTCATTTAATAATTTAATAATTCAAATGATTTTGGTTTTTAATATAATTAAATTTGTTTGCAATATTTTTTTCTAGTAGGTAGGCTTCAAGGTCCAAATTTTGAACCTAGGCTCTAATACCACGTGTGAGGCTCCCTCCTAGGGCCCTCTAACTAAAAAGTAAATTTCTTTAATTTTAAACACAATAATACGGGAAATAACTTATTTCTATCTAAACATTTATATGATGATAATATACCATTAAAATTTATTTACCACAAATTAAATAAGTAAGAATTTCATTGCAACTATTTACATAAGTAATCAATAAACGGAAGCATACATGTTCCAATAGCTTAGTTGAGATGCTCCTGAGCTCTTGACTCTGTTGGAATGCTCCTCTTGACTACCTGACTGGATTTTCCTCCTAGCCAGCTAGGAAGTATTTCCTAGCCCAAAGAACCTCCACAGGTTCCCTAGTCCTCCGAGCCCAAGTCCAACCAGATGTAGTGTGTCTAAGTTTAACAAACAATCTCCAAATCCAAGTTTGTATTCCCTCATTTATCTCTCCATTCTCTCCCTACTCTTTCTCCACATTCCTCCCCCAAAACACAATCCTCCAAAACAAAATCAAGACCAAAGATCTCCCCCCTCTCCTCTTATAATCCTTCCCCTTTTATGTCTCTTCCCCCCATCCACCTCAACCACCTATCATTAATGTCACAATTACCCCCTCATCTTTTCATTTAGTATCCTTGACTTTTCTTACCATATCATGTTCAAGTAGATTTAAGATGAAATTTTGGGGATAAGATGTGAATATTTAATTTGGAAATTAATTGGAGAAGACCATATCTTCTCCCAAGTAGATTTTAAGAAGACGCCTTGGGATATGGATATTCAATTTGGAATAAATGGAAGGAGACCATATCCTATCCAAATTTAAATTTGAGAAGACAAGTTGGGAATTGAATAATAACAATGATAAAATTTATCAGTAAATAAAATTACAGTTTCACAAATGTAGGTATATACCAATATTTCTTGATAATTATAAGTCAATATTTTTAGGTAATTTAAACACTAATAAAATTTGCATGATAAGATTAAGTAAGGCATTACAAGCGGGTTCCTGGAGCTAAGTCTAGTTAGGACCAGATAGCTGTAACAAAAAGAATGTAGTCTTAAGAGAAAACTCTACATGTGAGAAGTTTGGGGGGAGACAACATGATTAGCCGGTCTCACGGTTGGGAGGAAAAAGCAACAAGTATTCTAAGGTCTGGTATTAGACCGACGACTGGAAGTTAGCGAATATTTAGATAAGTAAAATCTCGTGTTGTATAGGTTGAAGGTCTACTATATGGTAGTAGGATTTAATCTTTCTGTTTTTAGACGAGAAACTTGCTCTAGATATTAAAGAGATGATTCTTACTAATCTATATAGGTAAAATAAATATACAAGTCATTATATCCAAATTATAAAATAACTATTTAAACTTCGAAGTAGGAAATTGACATAAGAAGCTTAAATTTTACTCTATAAATAAACTAATATGTCACTAGTTT
This sequence comes from Pinus taeda, assembly GCA_000404065.3. NCBI lineage: Eukaryota > Viridiplantae > Streptophyta > Pinopsida > Pinales > Pinaceae > Pinus > Pinus taeda. Next base: position 5,930 of record APFE031501883.1, on the reverse strand, counting down.
CTCATAGAAAAAGGGGTAGAAATTCTAGGCACATAAGCAATGCTAAAGGAAGAATATCTTAATGCAGAACTTTAACATAACATAGAAAATCGTGTATTATGTTCGAACTAGCCAAAAAAAGAGAGATTAAACCAGTGGAACAGTTTTTTGGAAACATGATTACAGATTCGAAGAAAAAGAATCAAGAACCATTCCAACATCCTGTTAACATATATTCAGATATTCATAGATTTACATGAAATTGCGAGGTTACTGGTATAACAGAGTTTTAAACCTCTGAATAAGAAATTAACCATAAAAATCTTGACAATAATATTACACAGAGAGTAAGTAATTCTGGAAAATTCGATAATATTAAAACATGAATCATTATACTCTTCCGAGAGGGCTCGCCACAAATGAACAAAAACATGCCCTCTCATCAAAGCAACAGTTCAACATGAAGTCGTAACAAAAAGGAAGATGAGAACCAAGTCTAGACCAGGGTTCAAGTAGCCAACCGAGGGCTTTTCATTTCAAACTTATTACAACCATAAGAGCCTAGGCTGAGCCCAAAGCCAGTGAATTAATTACTACAAATAGAGTTCATGCAATCTAGAGAACAAGCCTAAATATTGCATACAAGGCTGAGCTAGCAGTTTTCCAACGAAACAATTAAACTGTTGAACCCAAAACCCCACTATAATTCTGAACTGCAGATGAAAACGCAATTTGGGTGAAGCACAATACCCAACGATTAAACTTGGCCATTTTCCACCAGAATCAGTAAGCCGAGTAAAGGACTTAAACCCTGACATCCATTCCAAATCATAAACAATGACAAAGACCCCTGGGAAAGAGTAGCACAGGATTATAAACTGAAAATTCTTAAAAAAACAAAACAAAGCTATAAACTCCTGCATTGAACATATAAACATTACTTGGATATGAAAATGTATGGATACCCTCCTCGTAGGAGAGAGTCGGACATGAATGATGGTAAGCCTATATGGGAGCTGACCCACTTCGAAATAGTGGAACATCGTGAAAACAAAAATACCAAAGAAGAAGCTTAAGAACAGTGGGATTATGCCAAAGGAAGGTTATCATAGGAATCACTGTTAAAAAACTCACCTGTGCAAATGAGATAGAACTTTGTCCTGAAGCAGAATGACTGAACCAAGAAGGAGGGTGTTATCACTCAGGTTGTCCCTAAGCTCATGTAGGGATACGGCCGAGGTAACCACAAACCAATATTTGGATTGCAAGTTCTAGCCCACCTGCAATCAGAGAGGGCTCTCTCTTGATGATTTAATTTTGTTGATGATTTTAGGCTAGCTTTTTTTTGGTTCAGGGGTTTTTGTTTGTGTTTGGATGGAAGGAAAATGCTCTCAGGCAGAGAGGCAATTCACGAAGTGATAAGTTTCAAACCATTGGGCATGGAGTCATGGGTTAGGATTATCAGTGCGTTTTCCTGGTCATAAGAGAAATATGAAGCAGGATAGCTGCTCATAACACAATCCTCAAACTAAAAAAGTGAATGATATGTAAGGAATGAGAGGCACTTAAGAATCTCTCACTCAGCTTAACAGAGGGAAGGATGATCTCTATCTAGGGGCAATGAAGAATCCCTGGATAACTGTCTAAGGTTCGGGCAAACATAAAGAAACAACAGAAATTGAGCATAGAGTGTATTTAAACAAATTCTAAGCTAATCTTCTTTTATGTTGTTTAGATGGTAGCTTATGAATGGAAAACAGAGGTAAGAAGCACTTATTGAGTTATGCGACAACACGAGAATTCCATCATCACTCTTCAACCAATACACACAGTGAACAATCCATTCTCCAAAGCTCATAAGCAGTCTTTGATTATAGAAACTTATCAGGTGTTACAGTGCGAGTCTCTCCTGGAGCAAAATCAGCTAAAGATCGTTTCTTCACTAGCCAACCAACCAACCAACCCTTAATCCAGTATTGAGGGTTGCTTTTATACTGAAAATATCTCGAACTATTTATTACAATTGACCTAAAACAGGTCTGCAAAAGAGCTTTTCTAAGCCTAAAATTGTGCCAAAATTAAATGCAGGTAAATATCTATTGAATTGTGTCAGAGATAGCTGGATCAAAAAAAGTGCAATGTGGCCCTTGGAGGCTCGATGCAGTACTGCTGGAATAACTATGCTTTGGGAGTTGCAGCTCTGTTCTGGTGTGAGTTAAATGTGCAACAACCATGATTTGAGAGTTTTGAGTGGCCTCACCCCTTTCTTTGACTTCGCTGGAAGGTATTTAATTTTCTCCTGCTTTGGGCCGCTGTTAAGATCTTCGCTCATACTCTTTGCTGCTAAATTGATGGTCTTCGCCGCTTTCTGATACTCTTTAACGTGCTTTCTCTCTGTAAATTTGATCTGATACTCTTTAATCTCTGTCTCTGGTCTCTTCCTGTCTTCAAATCGGTTTAATTTGGCAAAATCAGGCAATTTCGGGCCTTTTCGGTGCAAAACGGGCCAAGGAATCAAAATATTCCCTAAAGATTCCCCAATATGGCCTATTTCCCATAGCGATGCGCATCGAAAACTGCCTCCATTTCTCATTCCGGAGCTCCGAAGCTCGACTTTTGCTCTTGCGCGAATTTTCCGTTTTTTGGCTGCTGACATTAGCAATACGGCGGATGACGTCATCATGCTGATGTCAGCAGTGGGGTCCTTTGGTATGGATGTGACGTCAGCATGCTGACATCGTCAAGGTGGCGTGGCAGTACGGCGGGGTGACGTGGGCCGGGCGCAGGTTGGGTTAGGTGACGTGGAGGCGACATGGCAGGGTGAGGTGGCGCTCCTGTTATGTGAGGGTGAGGTGGCGCTCCGGACCGCCTTTGGTACGGAGGTGGTTTCTGTTAGGGGCGGCCCGATGAAATGGGAGGCCGGCACCTGTCCCGGTGTACGACGGTAAAACCGTCGGACATCGGGTGGTAACCTACCACCACCATCGAGCGCGCAATGTGAACAAGGACCGTCGGATCTGGGGGAGGCGATCCGACGGTGGACGGAAAAGGGAGATGCGTGGGGTTTAGTAAAGGCGCACGCATGTTAAAGGTTTAATTTTTCGCAGCGCTGTGGGTTTTAAACTTTAGAAAATGGGCAACTGTGTTTTGCACAGTGAAAGTTATCAAACAAACATTAATAGTTTTCACAGAAGAATGTGCGGGGAGGGTTATTAGCCTTTGGAAAGGGTTTCCTTAGTGTTTGGAAGGGGTCCAGACACTTGGGAGTGGGAACTTTTGCAGAGGGAGGGCTCTTACTAAAGTCCAGGTGACTTAGTAATTCCCAGTGAGGTATTTATGGTTATATTTCAACCAGGGGGAGGGGATATTTACATAAGGGGATTATCTACATAGTTTTAGTATGGGGATAGGGAAAATATAGGGAGTTAAATAATAGTGTTAGTAGTTAACATGGGGATGAAAAGAAAGAGCTAAGCTTTAGAGATCTTAGGCTTCAAAAGGGGAGATAGAACCTTATAGAGAAAGTATGGATTCTCTTTGAGTGAAGCAGATCTTCACCCAGGCCAATGACATGAAAAATGATGAAACTAAGAGATATCAAGCAGATCTTGACCTCTTTTTGGGGAAATTAGTTAAGGATTTGGGGGAGATGGAGGAAAGGAAGTTATTTATGCCTGTTTTGAGCTCTTTCACATAAAACTGCCTGGTGATTGTGCCCTGAGTAGAGATGACACCCTGAAAACATAGAATTGATCAGAAATCAAGATTCTGCAACCTCAAAACTACCTACACAACCTACTTACCTAACAATTTTTCTTCTTTTGGTTTGGGTGCACTTAGACTTGCAGACCCATCATTTCAATTTTTTCATTTTATGCATTCCTATCTACAAACTACCCTTTTTTCTTCCAAGGGCCCAGATTAAGCAATTGGGCTCCTTTGATTCTCTACCTATCTAAGAATTTGCCAAGATTAAGTTGTTTGGACAAATTTTCATTCTCTATATTCTAAAACAGGAAATTGAACCTGGGGAGACCAAGATTAAGTTGTTTGGACCTCCCTTTAGCTGAAAATTGTACAAAACTGGAATGACTTTTCAAAATTTGGAAAACAGTTAGATGAACTCTGAGTAGCCTTCTTTGCTTGGTGAATGTTTAGAAAATATGGAGCATTGCAGCATGCAAAGTATGACATATTTGGCCTGTAAAATGTCAATCATGAAATATGAGTAACCTGCTGCAGCAGGAGGCTAACAGTGGCTCCACTTGGGGATGGCTTTTCCTTGTGAGAATTCAAGAACAGCAGGTCAGATTTCCTTAATCCTTCTGTTATGGTTGTGCTTTGAACTTGTTAGTACTAAGTGTTGGATTGATTTGAACCTTTGGACTGGTAACAGCTCTTTCCTTTCACTTGTACTGCTGTTAAGCTGTAAAGCACTGCCTGCTTTCTTCTGCGTGCTTTAGCATCATGAATTCTTACAAAAATAAAATCAAAAACGCTGATATATACAAACATTCTATGTGCAGAATATAATTCTGCCTGCTCTTTTCAATCAAAAGGATCATTGTAGTGCTTTAGCATTCGGCCATTGACAGGGCCTTCTTCAGTTGTGCTGCCATCTAGAGATCTGAGAAAATAGGTATTATTGCCTTGCACAACGCTGATAATGTATGGACCTTTCCACAGAAAATCGAATTTTGCATGTTTGCCCTTGTCCTCTCTTCGTGAATCCCATCTTAGAACTTTGCTGCCCACCCAAAAATCCTATGCTTTAGCCTTCTTATCAAACATCTTTTTGAGTTTTTCTTGCAGTATTTGAGCTATGTTGAAGACTTGCTCTCTGGTTTGCTGAAGATGAATGGTTTGATTAACTCTTCTCTGCATGTCATTTGGTTCAGCCTGAATTTCCTGCAACAATTTAGTAGTAGGAATGCCCAAAGATGAAGGAAATTTGGCTTCCATGCCATATAATAGTTCATAAGGGATCATCCCAATGGATTTCTTGGTGGAAAGTCTCTGCCCATAGAGCATTTGTGAGCTTCCTATGCCAGTTCTTTTTGTTTTCCTCCAACAATTTATTTATGATATTGATGAGGCTTTTGTTGGAAGATTCGGCCAAGCCATTACCTTGAGGGTAGTAAGCTATGGATTGGCCCAAGGTAATGTGGTATTTATGGCAGACGTTGATCATTTTTTTGGATTTGAAAGCAGCGACGTTGTCAGTGATGATTTTCTCAGGGCAGCCGGACCTAGAAAGGATATTGTTCTCAAGGAATTGGATAATGGTGGAGTCGTTGGCTTGCCTACATGGGATGGCTTCAATCCACTTAGTGAAATAATCGGTGTCGGTTAAAATCCACTTCTGTTGGCCTGAGGAAGAGGGGTGAATTTCTCCAATGAAATTGAGACCACATTGTTGAAAAGGTTTCTCGGTTGAAATGGGCTTAAGGAGCAAGGGCAGTAGTTTTCTTTTCCCTTCAAAGATTTGGCATTTGTGGCATGAGACAATAAACTTTTTTACATCTGCAAATAGAGAGGGCCAGTAATAACCAGCCCTTAAGATCTTGTCAGCCGTGGACTTCCAATATAAGTTTCCTCCGCAGTCCCCTGCATGGAATTCTTTCATGATGCTGTTAGTTTCATTCATAGTTAAACAATTAAGCGAAATACCTTCATGATTTTTCCAAAACAAAGCACCATCTATGACACAAAATTTTGATGATTTCATCCTTAAAAATCTTTTCTTGATTCTAGACAATCCTGGGGGAGCACACAGGTTTAACAATACAAAGAAAATATCTGCATACCATGGGGATTGTAGGAAGGTTTTACTGATCTGTGGAGTCGCCAGCTCCGGTTCATTGTCCAGTTGATTAATGTCTAAGGCTTGGAAGTTTGTTTCGGACATTAGTTTGGCTAAACCTTGTCCTTTTATCAGCTTGGTGGGTTTT